>CM021100.1:558982481-559016963 GCA_007115665.2 Sequoiadendron giganteum | reverse complement strand
TATTGTCAATAATTTTATGTGGTATTAAGAGATAATTAAGGAGTTGTTTGCAATGAAAAGTCAATTAATTACCTTAAGTTATTTATTTCTATTCGAGCAATTTAATTATTGTGAATGAAATTATGAATGAAATTATGAATGAGATATGGATTTAGAATATCCAAATATAGCAATACCCTCGTGATTGCCTTTTATAATTATTTTCCTCGTATGTTGCAAAGGGGTTGTGAGTCTAAATTGTTTAGGATGCTCTATTATGAAAATAAAAAAAGGGTATACGGTTATTTGATTAAACCCTGTTATTGTGTCTTTGCCTTTGTAAACGTTACCTATTGCTTGAGTATGGATTTATGAAATCCAAAAATATTAGATTTAATCAATGAATTGATTGCTTTTGTAGCTATGTCGTCATGTTATATTTTGGGTTATGGGATTATGTGTTGGTCCAATTTATAAGTCTTCCAGAGAATCTTAGAGGATCTAAGAGGGTTGTTGATTCATGATGTCAACCAGTGTTTTCCCTTGGGTAGTGCATGGTGTCTTATCAGTAGTTACCCGGTTTCCATGAACAAGGTTATGTTGTTTTGTACCTCTTGTGAAAGGAGTAGACTACGCGTTTAGGTTGTCTCCATTTGTTGGACTGAATTCCTTTATTTGTTTCCTCCTTGTGATGGAGTGGTTGTGATACTTAGGTTGTATGCACTTGCGAGTCCCTTGGTGATTAGTTTGTTTGTGTGTTGTCAAATAGAAGAGTGGCTTCCATTAGGGGCCAGAGCCCGGAAGAGGTAGGATTTGGGTAACCTATGGAAGTGAGTTTAATCAAGTGATAACTAAAATTGAAATGAATATTGGGGAGTACTACACACTAAAAAGATAAGTTCTAGCTTCACTCATAGTCAAGTGCTAGTTAAGGCTTGGAATGAGTGGAAAGGCCTAGAATGGCATAGTCATCTATCTTGTCTGTACGAGAGGTATTTGATTCCGCACTAGTAAGTATGAGGGTCGAGGGTCGGTAGAGGCCACCAAGATCACCGGAGCCTATGAAGATCCGCCGAGGGTAACTTATTATGAGTTGTGCGATGACACTCTGTCTAGGACAACTATCTATTTGATAGTATTTATGTTATGTGTATGGTTCTTTGAACATACTTGATCTATTTTATGTCTAGAAGCAATGTGACCTATGTCAGTGATGTGAGAGTCGTACTTGTATTGTACTTATGTTGTACTTTTGTTTGGTTGAGTTAGTATGAGTCTGCCTTTGGTTAGAGGTTGTAGATCTTTGTCCATGTTACTTTGTTACTATCTCCTAGCATGGGGGGTGGTCCTTTGGGTACCACTTGGTTGGGTGGAACATGCACCAAAACCGTTGGGTCCCCATTCTTCTTCAGTACTTGGTGGCGAGACATCTAGTTGGATAGCTTGCGGTTCTTATGTTATTCTTGCATGGTGATATTTCAGATTGTATAAGTTATTTATCCCTCTTATGTTCATGAGGTGAAAATTCTGTAATTGTAATGCTTTTGTACTATTGTGTCATTCTGGGAATGAGTGATGTAACTATTGGATTATGTAAATGAATATGAGATGGTTTCTTGGATGTTTATCTTTTTATGTAATGTTGTATGATGCTTATTTTATAAAGTATTAATGTTATGGTTATTCATAATTTGTATGTGTGGGTTTAGATAATCCCAACCTTGTAGCCTTAGAGATTGTTGTTAATTAGTAAGTGAACGTGTATGTTAATTGCACTTATAAAAAAAACCGGTTCACTTTAATCATTAATTACAACTTCCTTTAGGGTTACATGGGGCATTCACGGATATTGTGGACCACTACGGACTCATCAATATAGGACATATCCTCATAGGTCCAAGCGAAGATATCGAGGTAGTACGAAAGAGATCATAATGCTTATCTGCTTCTTCAGAAGAGAGACACTTCCCAATCATGATTACCTTTTCTAAAGATTCAGGATCCATAAGAACTTTGATAGTATCTCCTTTAAGAAGAGGACTATGATCTTAAGGATGGGATGTTGGAACATCATTGTTGACGTTGGATAAAGGGTCTTCCTCATCGATACTCAAAATGTATTCTCCAAACTATGCTTGTTTATGCAAGCGATATGAGAATTGTTTCTTGTGGTGATAAGGAGGCAATAGAGAATAAACACCTAGAAATTACCCTAGCACTTCATGCAAAGATAAAACATCTAAAGGAACTTTCTCAGCCTGTCTCCTTTCTTCTATCAATACAAGATGGACCAAGCTCAATGGCTTGACTGAAATCATATTAACACTCAACCAAGGTTTTTTCTTAGACTATTCAATAGAGCATCCAAAATGTAGATAGAATTTAAGTTGTTTAAATTAGATAAGGACTTGAATTCCTTGCCCGATACACCCGAAGCCTTTCTTGCCATAACCATATCGAGAAGTGAGTTCATATCCAGACCTGTAACTAGTTTGTAGAACTTCAGGAGGCGGTGACTCAACATAGAGTGCTTCGTTCCATGAATGGATGTCGAAAGTTTCTATGGGAGCGCTCACGCCTTCTTTACTCAATTCACAAAAATTAACCTTTTTTACAGGAGTTGGGAAAATATATTGACTTAGGGGAGAAGCGGCTTCTTGAATAGGATCACAATTATCTTCTCCAATAGGATCATCGCTTTCCTTTTCATTAGGAGAACCTAGAAATTCTATACCAGAGGTGTCTAACTTGTACTCCGCTATGAAGAACTAGAAGAAATTCAAGGAACCCCAATCATCACCTAGGAAAGAATTTGACTGAGAAGATGAAGGGGATGATGGGGGAGACTTAGAATCCTCCTCTTTAGGAGGTTCCTCTTTGTCGATACTCACTCGAGGAAAAAATTCCATAAAGGTTATCGATGAAGAACATGCCATAGCGTTAGCGAATAAGGAAGGAATAAATTTTTTGAGAGTGGTTGCAACTGAAGCATGACCAGTAGTGGCAAAAAGATAAAGGTGCATAACCTCCATATTTTCTTTAACCATAACCATCCAATTGTTAGTGACAAACTTCAAAGAATTATGTATAGTAGAAGTCACTGCACCCATAGCATGAATCCAAGTTCTCCCTAAGAGAATATTGATTGCTAATAGGCTAGGCATCACATAAACTAGTGTGGGAAAGCTAACAGGTCCTAGCTACAAAGGTAGTATTATTGTACCTAGAGCTTGGTAGCTAGCGTTATCAAACCCATGAATATACAAGGAAGAAGTTGTTAAAGAAGATCAATCAACTTTGATTTTAGGTAATAGGTCCAAACTGCAAATGTTGAGAGATGAACTAGTGTCAGCAGTACACCCTATCACGATGTTTTTGATAAAAGGGTAAAACGGGTTTTACAGGGACCCGAAACCACGAAGTTTACAAGATAGAGAAAAGACCACCATTGGTCCACCAAAAAAATACAACTGCCCAACAAAAAATAGCAGCAAATAGACAAAAAAGACCAGGAGGGTCAGAAAGAAAAGATAGCAGAAAAACACAGGATTAATTCAGAGATCGAAGGACAGTCTCAATCTCTGCTCCAAAGCCTGCATATCAATAACCCCCTCTTTGAAAGTTTGCACCATTTTCGGGGTTAGGGGGGCCTTTCGCTTCAAATTAGCGTGGGTTCTTCTAGAAATACCTCCATCCGTTTCTTGGCTTTTATCTTCGGTGTCTTCAAAATCAACCACCAAGGAACCCTGCTGGGCTTTGTCAAGTTTTTCGGTCATTGCATTGATTATTATAGCATCGTGTCTTGCTATTCTATTGTTCTGTTCTGCAATGGTTCTGATGTTAATCCTTAAGCCCTCAACATCATTATCAGTAATCATGTTGCTGTGCACCGCATCTTTATTACCCAAATCTTCAATCTTAACTCCCATTTCCTCAATTTTGCTTTGCAAAGCCCAGTTTTTAATTTTAAGCTCGTTAATTTATGAGAAAGTCCAGTCCAGGATTTTAGAGTGGGATTCGAAATTGGTTTTAGCCATATAAAGAAAATCTAGGGATGGCTCTTTACCAGTATTAACAGGGGAGTTGTCGGCATTCTATAAGTCAGGAGCAGGGCCCACACAATGCTCAGAAGTATTGGTAGCGGCTTCCTCTAGCTTAGAGGACTCTTCAGAGTAAGAGACAAGGCTTTTAGCTTGGGTGGACTTACCAGCAGGGCTGTTCTTAGGATGAAGACGGATGGGCTCAGGCGCAACCCGGATTTTACCCGGGTTCTTGGAAGGTCCAGCATGCATACTAGGGTCTTTTGGTTCAAGTCTAGGGTTAGGTATATAATCCAAGCCACTGGGCTCAGTATCCTCACTATCAACATCAAGGTTGGATTTTGAGATAGTAGGGGCATGATCATGTAGATAATCTATAATAAGCCTAATTAAACTAGTATGGAGGATAGGGAATCTTTTGGGATTTTTTTGTTGTCCTCCAAACTTTTCTTTAGAGAGCATAAGAGATAGTAAGGGATAGAAACCCTAACCTTATGGTAGAAATGGTTGAGGAGGGTGAAGTGGTACCCCTAGACTTTTGTGAAGCATCCATCAACCATGATATATTCCATAATGGCACGAAGGACCTTTCTCCATATAGATTTAATGGAATCAACATCAAAATAGTTGTTCGCGATTTTAACTAGGTTTTGCTTTTCCATGTCATTTTTAGGGAATCTTATAACAGCTTCATCAGAGTAAGCCCTGTCCTTGAAAAATTTCTTACCATCCATGGGTAATCCCGTAACTTTGGCAATTAAATCCTCATTGAGCTCTACATTCCTGCCGAATAGAGTCAAGTTGCCATCATGCCAGTTATTGGCAAAGAGATTTGTTGCCTCCAGGTCAGAACCATGAAGCTTCTCCAGAAAAGGTAATAGACCTCTGATTTTTATCTTGTTCTAGGCCTTTGCATTTTTCATATGGATTTTGTAGCTATCTGGCTCAGTTCGCTTTCTGTCCCCACCCATTTTCGCTAACACAGAGAGGAAAAGCCAAACACAATCCTTTCTAAAATTGGCCCCGCCAAATCTAAGCACCCACAAAGCGTGTGGGGAAAACTTACTACTTACTCCACCGGGCTCAGTCCCAAACAATCTAATGATTGTGATGTGAGATATCTGACCTGTCCTCATTAAAGGGATAACACGACACCTTACCATGTGATTTATCATAGTTTAATAGGGCACAAACTTCAACATTTAGATCACTATTATTAAGCCAGGTACAAAAATCTTTAC
The DNA here is from genome assembly GCA_007115665.2 of Sequoiadendron giganteum. Lineage (NCBI taxonomy): Eukaryota > Viridiplantae > Streptophyta > Pinopsida > Cupressales > Cupressaceae > Sequoiadendron > Sequoiadendron giganteum. The sequence continues at coordinate 559,011,703 of CM021100.1, read as the reverse complement.
GCTTGACTCCCTCATTAGCGAAAAAATCCACAACAACATTGGCTTCTCTATAGGCGTGTGTTATTTTAACTTTTTCAAACTTGTCCAATTTCATTTTAGCTTCATCAATCCAAGATTTGATGGTCCACGAGGGAGGAGACTTGCCACGGAGGCAGTCAATTATGTTTTTGGAGTCTCCTTCCAGCCATAAATTTTTTATATTGAGACTTTGGGCTAAATTTATAATATGATAGGTGCCAGCCGCCTCCACCATATGATTAGTTTGAGAGCCAAGGGGAGAGGCCGTCGCACCCATGAAATTTCCATAGGAATCCCTTATAACTCCACCACAGCTCGCCACCCCCAGATTACCTTTAGCTGCACCATCAAAGTTAGCTTTGATCCACCCCTCGGGTGGAAAAGTCCAGCAAACTCCCTCTCTGTCCTTTTTAACCTTCATAGTAAAACTAGGTAGAATGGGGAATATGTTCCAATCCTTAGCAATACCAAGATCATAGTTTGAAAACTCAGCATTCAAGATTTTCCTATCCTTCTGGGCCACGACACTGAGATTTTCCTTTAGATATCTAACAATATTATCAAAGACCTGATCCACTGGGGCTTCTTTGTCCATAAAAATTCTATTGTTGCATTCTTTCTAGATGCCCCAAGCAATATGAGGGAAAGATAGCTCCCAAAAAGACCGAAGTAAAGGGTTCCTTGTCGACGCTTTCCATTAAATGAAGAATTCTTCAATGAGCAAAGGAAAGACCCAGGAAAGATTCCATAATCTGTTAAACTTGTCCCAAATAGAAGCAGCAAAAGCACAATGAAGGAATAAATGATTACCTGATTCAGCATCCATCTTACAAAGACAACATCTATTGGGGATTTGAAATCCCCGTTTATACAGGTTGTCAATCATAAGCAGCTTATTTTGGAGCAAGATCCAGAAGAAGATGTTAATTTTAGGAATCAAATTACTGCACCAGGCTTTAGACCAAAAGGGAGGATGAACTATAGAGGATGTGAACTTAGCAAAGGAAGAAGACACCGAAAAATTACCAGAGGGATCATCAAACCAGACAGCACGGTCCTCCAGCTGCTTCGAGCTAAGTTTAACAGCCATAAGGGAAATCTGGATAGGGGCCAGAGCCTGGGTAACTCTGCATAAGTCCACCCATATACCATTCTCACAGTAATCTTTCACAAAAGTACCAAACCTAGTCTTACAGATCTCAGCCCAATCTCTAAAAGGATTGATATTTGTCAGAGGTTCCTTGAAAAGCCATCTATCTTCCCAAAATCTAGTACTATTACCATTTCGAGCTTGCCAACCAATGCCTTCCTCCACAATCTTTTTTCCAATAATTAAGTTGTTCCAGCATATAGATCCTTTTGGAAGAAGGTGGGGTTCCTTGGTAATAATAGAAGAACAATTGTTATCCAAATATTTACCAGCCATAATATCAATCCACTCCCCGGAGGAAGAGAAGATTCTCCAAATTTGCTTAGCCAAAAGAATTTTATTGATAGATCTGATTCTTCTTAGCCCAAGTCCACCATTATTTTTAGATCTACAGACCAGATTCCAATCAATTAAAGGGATTCTTTTATTTTCCTCAATACCCGACCAAAGAAATCTTTTTTGGATTTTTTCTATAGTGTCAACATATTTGACAGGGATCTTAAAAAGGCTCAGGGCATAGATAGGGAGATTCTGAAGGGTGACTTTGAGGAGCTGAAGCTTACCAGCTTGGCTAAGCAGAGCACCTTTCCAACCTGCAAGCTTTTTACTAAATCTTTCCACCAACGAGGACCAGAAGGCATCAGGAGGTTTCATACTCAAGGGAAGACCTAGGTAGGTGGTAGGAAGGGCATCCACCTTACAATCCAGAATTCTAGAAATTTTAGTCTAACGATGTGCCGGAGTGTTGAAAAAGAATAGCGAGCTTTTTTGATTGTTGATCAGCTGTCCTGAAGCTCTCCCATACTTATCAAGCAGTTGTTTGATAGATTTAGCTTCAGACACAGAAGCTTTACCCATAAGCATAGTATCATCAAAAAATTGTTGATGTGAACACACCAAGTTGCCCAAGGACAGTCTGAGCCCGGATATAACTTTACTGTCAATCAAATTTTTTCAGGTTCCTACCTAAACTTTCAGCCATAATAGTGAATAAAATAGGAGAGATAGGATCACCCTGCCTGAGACCTCTGGTGCTCTAGAAAAAGGAAGTTGGGGAGCCATTGACCAAAACCAATATGGAAGCTATGGACACAAGTTGTTCCACCAATTGAACCACCCTATTATTAAAACCGAAGGCCTTCAAAATTTTAAATAAAAAAGCCCAATCAACTCTGTCATAGGCTTTTGAAATGTCGAGCTTTAAGAGAAAACCTTCAATCTTCGACTCAACAAGGGAGTGAATGTTCTCATGCACTGAAACAATAGAGTCGAGAATTTTTCTGCCAGGGACGAAACCATTCTGTTGAGGAGAAATCAAGGAAGGCAAAAAAACTAAGATTCTAGAGGTTAAAACCTTAGAAATGATCTTATATAAAGAATTACATAGACTGATAGGTCTAAAGGCCTCAAAGTTGTCAGCTCTAGGTTTCTTGGGGATGAGGACCAAGAAAGTAGCATTAAGTTCTTTTAAAAGACATCTGGCTCCAAAAAATTCCTTAACATCATTAACCACATCCTCTTCAACCAAATCCCAGAACCGTTGGAAGAAGAACAAAGGAAAGCCATCGGGCCTCGGGGCTTTATTCCCATCAAAGGAAAAGACAACCCTCTTGACTTCCTCATTGGTGGGGATAGCAGTTAAAAAAGAGTTGTTCTCTTGAGTGATAGTTCTTGGTATAGCTTCCACCAGCTGATCTTGTTCAATTTGGTTTATTTCAGAGCTAGCTGACAGGAGAAGTTTAAAGAAGGAACCTGCCTGCCTCCTTATGTCTTCTTCCTCAACAAAACTGGTTCCATTCATCTCAATTTGGGATATTCTGTTAGCGGCTCTGTGTTTAGAAGCCGAAAGGTGAAAGAACCTGGTGTTTCTATCTCCGGTTGACAACCAAAGAGCTCTAGATCTTTGTTTCCAAAACTCCTCCTCCTTCCCAATAATGTCATGCAGCTTCTTAAGGATCTCATTCTCTTTTTCCTTAGTATCATTCAAGTAACCCTCATTCTGAATTTTGAATTGAATGGCTCCTAGATCCATCTGAAGTTCGGACTTGATCTTGAAGATATTCCCAAAAGAATTCTTTTTCCATTCTTTAAGCTTACACTTCACTTCCCTTAGTTTTTTGGCAACTCTGAACATAGCAGTACCTTGAATGCTAATATTCCACCATTTCTTTAGTACCTAATACTAATGTTATTAACATTAATTATAACAATTAAGGGTTTTGCTTGCTTCTGCACATCCAAAGCTGTGATTTCTTGCAGGTGGAACATAATATTCGGTGAATCCACTTGAATATGTGCCAAAAACACATTAACATCCACATGACTAGCAGAGGCAGGAAAGAGAATATTTTGTAAGGCTTCTTGCAACATCTCCTAATAAACCAGAGCAGTTTGAAGTAACTCCCAAAGTGAGATCTTGGTCAGAGTAACACAAAGTTTCTCGATAAGATCATAGTCACCCGGTGCTTTGACCAACGGCTAAGGGGTTGGAGGAAGGCTAGGTTGAGAAGGTGGTAAATAAGTGAGAACTTTAGTTGGTTGTAATGTAGGAATGAAAGCTTGTTGTTCTAAGTTTTTTTTATTTCTCCTTGTATAATATGTATGCTTGACAACATTGTAGGAAGTAGATTCGAAAACTTTCACGATTCTTGAATATGAGTTTGATGAATCACAATGACATGAAATCCCATAGACAAGATAGTCTTCCCTAGAGGATGGTTCAACTGGGGTCACATAAATGACAGGTTTCTTAGGGCTTGGAGGAGCCACAAAAATTACAACCATATTTACCAACTCCTTAGCTCGTGAGGAGAACATTTGTCTAGAAGATTTACAGATAGGGGGGAGTGCTTCTAGGAAATTTTTTAGAGCATCTTCCAAAATATCGAAATAATTTTCAGGGAAAGTATCATTATAAACATGCAACATTATGAAAATGGACCCGATGATTCACGTCAGGTGCACCAAAATATAATATAAGAGGGATTCACTAGGCACATGTCTCTTTATTCTCGAGAGATCACCACGGAACAAACTACCCTTATACACCTCAACTTGAATAGATTGATAAAACTACAAAGAAAATGCAGATAAGTTATCTCATACCCGGAGAGACCAAAACTCTGAGATTTCTACCTCAGGTAAGAGATCTCTCAATCAAAGGAAAGCAAAGTAGTTTTAGGATACCAGTGCAACCCGCTAGCATCTTAAGCTGCGAGGAGCTCAGGAACTCAAGCGGGCAAAACTAAGTTTCATCTCTAAACTCGGGTCAAAGGTGTCGTAGACCAAATAATCAGGTAGAAAGCTAGAATCTAGGGAAAAACACAAAGGAGCTTGAAGGAAGATTACCTTTTACTGTGTGTTTGGATCTTTTCTCCAAGCCTCACTTCACATCCTGCACACAAAAGATCAAGGGGAAAAGGTTGGGGTTGTATAAGGTTCTGCCTCAGTCATACCCCCATTTTGGTGTTCACACCTACATAGACAACTAGGGTTGGAAAAGAGTTTAAACGAAGTAAACAAAGTGTGTGGTGAAAGCAAAACCTAATCAACTGACTATACAAAAAATTTGATTACGATGAAAAGTAAAATGCAAATACATTTCATAAAAACAAACACCCTGAAAAAATAGAATGACCGCATTTTTTTTAATATATTTTTAGTCACCACATTTAACAGAGATTCAAGAAAAGTTAACTTGTCTTCATTAATTAATTTTATTTTTAATCTTCAATAAACAATAACCTAATCAACAGCGTTAAAGGTTAACTTTGCGTTTAATTTTATTTTTAATCTTCAATAAACAATAACCTAATCAGCAACCTTAAAGGTTAACTTTGCGTAAAAAGCAATCTACTTAAGAAGACATTCTTACAACGATGAAATTATACATGCTCAAGTGAATATAGTGCCGACCAGCTTGGTAAATCTACATCAGGATTTGCCACCTCCTTGAATCCTAAATTCGTCACCTATTTTTTCCCACCCACATACTTGGTTGTTGAACGACATTAGATGTAACTTGTGAGAATAAAATACCCAAGAAGTTGAAAAACCTTTGTTCTATAAAAAAATTAATGACAAATAATATACTACGGGAAAAACCTTAAAACACTGAAATCTACATAAAATAAAATCTTTTCATGCGATTTTTTCATTTAGTTTCATAGGCTATTTTGTTAATATCTATTGATCACTTGGCAGATTATTTTGTTGGGATGGATGTTTCAGTTTCACAAGTCGTGATTTTTTTTCTAGAAGATTGATCTCTTGGAAGGATGGTTCACACAAATTCAGGGTCAACAATTCATCAGGGAAAAATTCACTGTCATGACAAATTCACTTCATGAAGAATTCACCACCATGACAAATTCACCCCATGAAGAATTCACCATCATGAATTGTTCAGGCAAATTCACAGCCAACAATTCATCACAGAAAAATTCACTGCCATGATAAATTAACCTCATAAAAAATTCACCACCACGGATTTTCTTATGAATACGCCTCAAAAAAATTTATTTTATTTTTTAAATAAAAAAATATTTTTTAATTAAATAAAACTTAACATATAGAAATGGAAAAATCAATACACTATACAAAAGTCTTACAAACTGAAAGAATTGTATCTAACATATAACAAAAATAACAATTACAAGAGTCTTGCTTTACAAGAAAACTATTAATAATAGCATAAACTTTGTAACTGTTGAGGAAAGAGAGTCTCTATCACGAAATGTCTTCTGTCGGAGTTTGTCAGTTATGTAAGCGGCCTCTACTTTTCTTCTGCCCATCGCTCCACCAAACACTCCAACGAAATCGGGAAGAGGGAGGTTAGGAAAGAGAATCTCGTTCAAGCAAGAGAGGAGATTCATTATCTTTCTCCGCTTCCGTGCGAGGGAGCTCAGGAAAGAGAATCTCCTTCAAGAAAGAGAGGTCTGCAAACATATCTTGAGTTGGTTGAGCAAATGACGTCAAAATAGGAGCTGCATTTGAGTCCTTTTAAAATTCGAATGCTTCACCATTTTCAGATTCAATTCTCATGAACACTTTAGAAGCGCATAGCACAGAAACCTCAGATACCTCGGTAATATAAGCAGCCTCCATTTTTCTTCTGCCCATTGCTCCACCAAAACACTCCAATGAAATGAGTATGGCTATATAGTGAGAGCAGCACTTATAATCTGAATTTCAATAAACTTTCTAGCTGTCTGGAGCATCGGATATCCTCTTCATAAAACTGTAAAAACTGATGTTTAATCCTCTCCATGTGTTTGTATCGGCCTTCAATGTTAAGTGTGGTGATTCGATACCAATACCATTTTAACAGAGCTCAAACTATTAATGAAGAACAAGTTTTGAAGAAAAACAAGAAAAATAAAGCGAGTAGATAACATGTTCAGTGAAAGGCATAAGAAATAAAGCGAATAGAAAACATTTTCAGCGAAAGCCATAAGAGATGGTGGGTTTAGGAACCCTTGGGAAGACTAAACTAAACTGTAAGAAGCTTAAATTCCCCTGGCATCATTGAGCAATGAATCTACTTCACCATCAGGGCGCCTGTGAGGCTCTTGCTTTTAGCTCGTTAACATATTGCGCCCTCAATTCTACTGTGATGACCGGCCCGAAGGGGAACCTGCCTTCTATTGCTGGCCTATCTAATGTGCTTGTTGTCTGCTCTAGCAAGTCAAACAACAACAAAACCCAAAGCGAGCTTCTTCGACCCCATTCCATAACTTGTTACAGAGGCATAAATGACAGTTTATTGCATTGAGTTTACCCAGGACATGAAAGCGCGTCTTCAGTGGTGAATAGACCACACCAAGAGCATGAAAGCACAAGTAGCGCAGTTGCGTGAATGTTCAATGACAAACTATTGTACATCCTCCTTCCAAAATGTGTGAAGTATACGGATAACCATAATAGATAAATTATTTTTTAATGCAAGCAAAACTAACTAATTTGTATGTACTTTCAACAATACTAAACACCATACTAAATGCATTAAAAACACATTTTAAACTATATGGTAATCTATTTCGAAATGGTAGGAGAAAATATTTTGGCTGATTAGGCTAATTATATATACTCTATTTTTATGACTCTAAATAAAATTAGGAACTGGACTCGTAGATTTAATGGGCAATTTCAATTGGAAAAAATATTACAGTGAAATTTTGTTAGGGATAATTTTTTCATGGTCAAATTTCTAATTATATGAAAAATAATATAAAAGAAATGTTATTTTATCAAAACATAAACATTTATAAGATAAAAAATCAGTTAGAAATATTTATTTCAAAGTAGTAGATAAATAAAAGGAATTTAAAAACATGTATCATAGTTAAAATTCAATCTAGTCTGAAATTTATTACAAGTAAATAATATTATGTTTGTAATTTTGAATTTCATACTATATATAATATCAATATGAATGCATCTTAGAGGGTATTTTATAATTGATACATTTTGAAAATTTCTATAATGAAAGCTAGAGTGATTGAATGGTGAAAAATATCACTAATTATAGGTTGGTTCTATGTGTAAGTGCTAACCTATCCAACATTCTCATTAATGTATCTATAATTCTTTTAATAATTAGATACAATCCTTAATTCTTATGTAAAAATTCATAAATAGTTCAAATAAGAACTCTTCCATATAGTGTTTTACATACACTCTAAGCTCTTGAGAGTGAATCTACACCTTTACACCATTTAGTAATTTGAGCCCCTTTAGTGAATGTTACTTCATTCAATATTTAGAAAATAAAAGGGTTTCATTAATAAAAAAATTATATGATTAAGAGTAAAATTTATAAAATAAATTTAAGGTAAAGATCCTTCCATATATCACAAATATGGATTTATTGCAACACGACAAGCTTCCATGTCACAATCACATATTTATTGTGAATTGTTTGATCAAGGTTTGTATGGTGGTAGTCCTTTAAATATCTACCAATGATGTATTTAGTTCATCAAGTGTTCCTCGTTGAGGCAACTTATTAGCCTAGTACAATTTTTTAATTGTGATACTAATATTAAACTATAATTAATTATAACTAAGAAAATATTTAAAATTATCAAAAGTATTATTAATTATAATAACGACTATTACTATAGACACATAAATCACTCCCATCACCACCACCAACATTAATCCCACATTATCCCTTCACGATATTTGTTTAATTAGGTTAGTTTCATACTCACTATTTAAGTAAATTCATTTGACTAATTATCTTAATTCGTTGTCTCTAATTAGTTATATTAATTATTTAATGAATTATACTAATATATTTCTATTAATTTATTAAATAAATTAATTTTATCTAATTAACTAGATTGATGCTATCACCCACGTTTTTTTCTCATTTAAAAAAAAAACAGGAAACTCCACTTCACAAGAAAAAAATTAAAAAATGAACTTTACATCTCACACATTCATTCAAATTAAAAAAATATTACCTCTCCATTGTTAAAATTAATCTCAACCATCAACTTCCATCAATCTCATTACTTCTTGGTTAGATTGTCTCTAAAATTAATTCATCCTAATCCTCTACTCCAACTTTCACATTCCTTCCTAAAAATATAGAAGAAATCCTCTCATTAGAAATGATGAAGCAAATAGTACCAACTTTTGAAATATCCTAAGAGAATATCATTATTCTATAAAAAATTCTATCCATCTCTTCTTGACCATATAAAACCCACAAAGTGACTTGCATAGGGTAATATTTATTTTTCTTCCATTGCCATATATATATGAGATTTACAATATATTTAAATTACATATTCTAGTATGCATGGCTAGACCCTTACCCAAATCTAATATTTTAATTCTCATGCCATTTGAAGGTGTTTATTCATGTTTTTCCATGTCTTCCCATGTCTCTAGATGTTTTTTCCTCAAGAGAATTTCCACCCTATTCAACAAATTTGTGTCTCATATCCATCTTTTTTACTTAATTTTTTTTCTTTTAAATATGTTTTTGTTTTGTTGTATTTTAGTAATGGTGTTTCTTTGAAATATTTATTTCTTGCTTTGGTGTTTCCACCCACATTTTTTGTATTCTCATATTTTATCTTTGCACAAGGTTTTACAAATGTATTAGTAGTTTTTCTTTGTTTTTCATCTCTTCTAAGGTTATTCATTGAAATAGTATCTTTTGTATGGGCTAGCTCTTAGTGACACATACATGTATTTTTTATATGTGATTTGATTTTTTTTTGAAATTCTTAGTAGAGCTCTCATTTAGATTTATGACTAACTATCATATTGTTGCATTTCTTCCACTAGTTTCCAATTATTTTCTAGTTTTTTTTTTAACTAATTTTTTTAAGTATTCTATTGTATTTTACAACTAATTTTGGTTTTATTGGGTTATAGATGCTTTCATTCTATCAAAAAAATTATCGCTACTTTTACATTTTATTTTATTTGCGATACTTTTTAGATTTTGTTAACTTTTTCTTGCTAAACATGACCTTTTTAATATTATGTTGGATTTTAAATACTATTTAATCTCAATTTCTTTTAGGTTCATTTTAGCAAATATCAAATCCTACAACCTACTAAAATTGTAGTTTTGTAGGATTACTTGTCAAAGTTTGACTACTGAATATTTATTACACATTTAATATTACTTAAGGGGATTCAAATTATATTTTAAATTTTTTTGTATAAATAAAATTTATATGCGATCTTCTATAATGCTAGGGTGATATAAAGGGTCAAAAACTACTTCGTGACTTTTATTATATGTTTGTATCATTTTTTTTCAAATTATGCATGCTTTCTTCATATGAATTATCATTGTTTTGATTAGAAAAAAGTAGATTCTCACTTAGATATCTGAAGTATAGCTATGAAAAATACTCATTTACATAATTCTCATGATTCTAAATATTCATTTACATCATTCTCATGATTATAATAATAATAATAATCTACTATGAACTTTTATTTTCCATTTCATATGGGCCTAGTGACCTTGGAAGTGATATGTAAGAATGAATATAAACTATATATTTAAATTGGTTGGAGCAGTTGATTGGGTATATATTTTAATCCTTACTTGTTGGAGCAATTGATTGGGTGCATATTCATAAAATTCACACCTCGTCATGTTGTTTTTACCATTAAAGTAGAGTGGATACATAACTGGTTACATAGTCATTTACATTCATTACTTATTAGTTGCAACTTTGAGGTAAGTTTCTTTACAAGAGAAGATGCAAATTCAATTAGTTTAATGGGCATTGTAAGACGTCAAGTAGTTGATATATGTTCCTTGACTTTTTCCAATCAAGTAATCTATCTTTTTACTACCAATACTTGTGAAAGTGTATTTCAAAACAATAAAATAGTTGCTCAACCTCTTGTAGACGTGTTTATCAATGTTTCCAATGGATCTTCAAAAAGTTATGCTTGGACTTTCAAGGTCATCTTGGCTATTCCTGAAGACTCATCCATGAAATTGAATGGATAAACTGTAATAGAGTCATATTGGAGGTTGGTGGCCCTAGAGAATGGAGGAATTTATATCATCTCAAGTTAGCTTCTTGATTTTATTTGATGCTTTGCATGAGAAGCATTTTTGGCTTTAATTTTTTTTTTCCTTGTTGTTGTTAAAAAATTTATAGAATATATACATTATGAATTTTGACTTTTGGAGACATATAAGGGGTTTGGTGTAGAGCTCAATATGGATGGTTTTCCTTCGAGAACTCGAGGAAGTGATCTGAATTATACCCTTCTGAGGATCATCGGACAACATGATGGAGCCATGTGTTTGGAGAGCTCAATATGGATTGTTGTTGAATAATTTCATAGTCTTTGATTTAGAAGTTCATGGAAGGAAGAACTAGAGAATTCATCTAGGGGATACACCTTTATGAGGGTTAAGAGACATCTTGATGGAGCTCCACCTGATTCAGGATTTGTTTCTTCAAGGAAGATCTTTACAAAGATGTATATACATTTTGTATTCAACAAGTTCTTTTATGTAATCCTTAAGGGGGGGTGCCTTGGAAAAGTGAATAAGAGATTTTATAGGATACATTTGTAGGAAAAATGTAATAAGGGGGGAGAATGTTAGCATATTGCATTGTATGCGGTTGTATGCAGTTTACAATTTCAACTATTTCTAACTACTAAATGATGTTACTTGTTTTCTCATCAATTGTTTCTACCCCCTTTAAATGTAGTGCCTCACCTCGTAACCCTAGAGGAAGTTGCAAAAACTATGAAAGTGTATAATTTTTTTTCTTAAAGTGCAATATTAACATGAAAGATGCACTACACTATCGCAAAAATCATCTAAGGCACACGACTAAGGTTGCATATAAATCCCACAACATAAAAATTAACTCATACATAACATATGATTAATTGATTATAAATTTAAATTACATACAATCAAAGTATTAAAATTTCATCATATAGAATAGAAATACATCAAGATCCAAATATTACATTAATTTTCAAATAGTGCTTACAATACTCATTCCCAAAATGAGGAAGATCATATATAAGTGTTAAAAATTACATGATTCCTCAAACACAACTAAGGAGTAATATAAATACAAAGTCCAATTGAAACAATACATCATATGAAAGGAACAAATCAATTTGAATCCACAAGCTCTCCAACTAGAAGATCTCACCATCATGAACAGAAGAAAGGGGAACCAAAAAAGTAAGGTGCATGTTCCACCTGACCAAGTGGTACCGAAAGCCCACCCCTTATGCTAGGAGATAGTAACAAAGATTCCTAGAAAATACCTACTACCTCTAGACATATGCTAACACATACTGAACTTCACCAAATTTAAGAACCACACTATTTGAAAGGTTCTATTGCTTCTAGAGTTTCACAATCATTTATCACATATCTAACATACTGTTGACTTAGGAGAAGTGTCACCATAAAGATGCATGGGTTACCCTGGTAGATCTTCCTAGACCCTGACCCCCATCGAGAATCACTCTCCTATTGAAAACACGTGGACCAAATCCATAACCCAAAGGTAACTAGTGCATACTATAGATATTCAATCCCCATCCAAAGAAATAAAGGCATCACTTCCTTGTTCATGGAAAGTAGGTGATTTACTGATAACAACAAAAACACTAACTATAATACCCCTCCATTTTGCCTTCTGGTTGGACAATGTGTCCTTATGTTGTTATGTTGCTTTGATGTATTTCTGGATATTTGTATACCTTTTATGTGTAATTTTTGTTAGTACCTTGACTATGGTACTCGGCTATTATTTGATCGCTATTTATAATGCGACATTAATGTTATCTTTTGATGTGATGGTATTTTATTATAATGTATCTTTATGTCATGTTTGAATTAACATAAATGGATATTCGAATTAATGATGTTTATGCTTTGTATTATATTAGTATGTTAGATTTTTCACTTAGTTACACTGTATTGGTGAAGGGGATGACATCGTATCACTCGCTTGCGAGCGCCCTGCGATCCCGTGATTTCCTCTTCAAGGTGTGTATTTTTTGCTGTTCATATTATATGTTGTTGTTTACTTGATTTTCAGGTTGACAGGTACAGGACATCGACTCCACTTGGTTTCATAGGCTGAGCGTGTTCAATGTCCAATGGTATTCAATTGGGAGATAGTAGCTAAGTTTTCTTTGCCAAGTCGTCACCTAGTCCTAGTATGTCATTAGGTGTTGTCGAGTTGTGTGCTCTAGAATATTGTCCACTCTCTTCGTTATTTAAAATTGCAAGATAAAAAGGTAATTGAATGGTTTTATGCATATAAGTTGTTGATTAATTGGATATGGAATTATGTTAATAAGGTAATTTATTTTATTATTAATTTAATTTAATTAATAAATAATTTAATCTTTGATTAAATCTATTTTATTAATTGATTAAATTTATGTTGTTGAAGTAAGTTAAATTATTCATTTTGGAAATTTATGCATATTGGTTGGATTTGAAAACAATAAAAGAAAATGGTTAAAAGTCAAATTAGAAAATTTGAATTCAAAAATTGGAAAAAAAAAAATCAAAGAAAAGAATATATTGTCTATTTCTATTTTCTGAAATTGATGAGGGTGGTTGTAGGAATTTTTAGGGTTTTTCCCTTATGATTGAATTTTTCTTCGCAAGTTTGGATCATGAAAATTTTGGAAGGGATTGAATTGGAAGGAGGAAGGATTTTTCAATTTTGTGGGTTTTAGATTTAAGTTGTGAAAATCTATGGAGCTGAAGTGGAAACAAGGTTGGAAGCTGAGCACCATTTCTGGATCCCCTCAAACTCAAGAAATCAGGTTCATGTCTTTAGTTTTAATGGTTTTATAAATTCATTTATAAATGTTTTGTGTTGGAATGCATTATTGAGAATTCAAAACCTGATCTTTGTTGGAACCTTCATGTTGAAAATTTTATCAAATCATAAACCTATGCTCTTGTTTTGTTTCCTCAAGGAAATAAAAATGGTGTTCAAAGTTGCAAGTGATTGTTTCAATTCTAGTTATTTTTCAATTTGATTTGAAAATTTCTTTGTTTAAAAAAATAAATAGTATTATACATATGCATATATATATATATATATATATTACATATATTATGATGTTGGGTTTTTCTGTCAAAATTATCTTATGAAATAAAATAAAAATTAATTTTTATCCCTTTGAACCGCGAATTGAAATTCGTAGGGATTTTGTTTAAATTAAAGAAAAATTAAAATTAAAAAAAATTCTTTGTGGGGGCCTAGGGGCTCACCCCCACTGCACCCCCCATGGGAGGCATGTGGAGCAAGCCGTGCCCAGCAAGACCTCTGCACCTTTTTTCCACTATTGCCACCTAGGGTGGGGTTTGTTGTGTTAAACACAACCCGCCCATACTGTGGGGTGGCTGTGGTTAACACAGTCTACCCACAGTGTGGTTGGTTGTGGTTAACATAGCTACTCATGGTAAGGGACGACTATGGTTAACACAGTCACGCCCTAACCCGGGGTTGGCTATGTTAAACATAGCCTCCCAGCCCCAGCCCTAATTGTCAATGTGGCACGCGACCCGAGAAAGGAGATGTGGTCAGTTTTTTTTAAGCTACTTTTTTTTATATATAAAAAATATATATTATATATTTAAATATTATAATTTTATAATAAAAATATATATTTTATATTTAGATATTTTTAATAAAAAAATAGAGGAGAAAATAATATATTAATGTTAATATTATATTTTGTAATATTAAAATATTTTAAATAATATTTTATATTATAATTTGTAATATTAAAACATTATGATATGTATTATAAGAAAATGTATGTTTATTTTTGTGAGATAAAGTTATTATGTATAGGAAGATGATGTTTTTTTTAAGAGGTTTGATTTAAATATAATTCAGGGAAATGTTTAAAATAACATCTTAAATTAGATTTCTATTATAATATTAAGTTATCAATATATGTTAGTGATAAAATATATTGTTTTAGTTGTGCATCAAGTTATGATATAAGTATATATATATTTTGGATATATATACATATATCATAAAACATTGATTTAATTAAAGGTAGGTTTTAAAGGTAATTAAGGAACCTATATTATTGTACTTTCAGTCAAATATGGACTTTAATTTAAAATAATACAATTTTGGTGGAACAAAATATTTGTTTTAAAGGAAACAGATATTAAGATAAGTTAATTTTGTAGAAGTGATTTTGTCATGAAGAGAAAACATTTATTTACTTTATATGATAGTTCCTGAATGGTTGGAATAAACATTTATTTTTATAATTATTGAGAACAATTAGAGAATGAAATATTTGGTTTAAATATCATCTTTGTCCAAAAGAGTCGTTATTCAATTCAGTTCTATTAAGGCAATAAAGTTCTGAGTGATAATTAAGAGAAGTGGATTTAATATATCTAAAGCTAGTTTATTTTCTCATAATTGCTTCATGTGATTAATTGCTCTGCCTTCATGTTTGGGAAATGGGCTATGTGAATTTATTTCAGAAGATGTAAATTCACGTAGTGCCTCTTCAATAGATCAAAGATTTTTCTGAGATCAACTAGAGCTTCCTCCATAAACAAATTAAATTCTAGAACACAAAAACATTTATGAGACCGTATATTTTTTTTTCAAAATTTCAACCAACGCATTCAATAATCAAAAAAAATATTTCTAAACTTTTCCCCCCACCAAATATCCTCTATCCTCCTTTTGTGAAGAAGCTTCTCACCTCACATAGTTATAGCCAAAAAATTCTCTATGAATATATTTTCCCAACAACCCTAATAAATTTTTCAAACACATATTGAAAACAAAATATATTTTTAAAAACAAATTGCACCAAATCCTCAAGATACTTTTAAAAATTAAAGCATTTAATAATTTCTAAAATATTTAGCATTTCTAATTTAACTTAATTCAACTAATTTAATTAATTAATAAAATAAATAAAATCCTAAGTTTAAATTAATTAATTAATTAGTTACCATCTTCTAACATAATAAACTAGAATAATTAAATAATCCACTAAAATATTTAAATCCATTATTTACATTTTTCAAACTTTGCAACATAAATAATTTCAAAGCAAAATTGAACAATATTTAACCAAAAATTCCAACTAGAACCGATGACACACTATGACTAGGGTGGTGGCTTGACATAGGAAACCTAGCTACTATCCCCCAATCAACATTATCGTTGGGCAATAGACATGCTCAAACTTGTGAAACCAGGTGGAGTCGACGTTCTATACCTGCAAACCTGTAAATAAGGCATATATTGAACATGCATATATATCATAATAAAACACACTATGAAAAGAGAATCGGGGAATTACACGGTGCTATCAAGTGAGTGATTTAATTCCATCCCCTTCACCAATACTATGTCATAAAACTGACAAATATTTCATCAATAATCTACTCAAAAGCATATAACAATATTAATTCAAATATCCACTCTACTAATCCAAAGCATGTCATAATGATAACATAAAAATAAGGACCCATTGCATCATAAAATAAAATTCACATTTCTCTAAAGTTAGCGATCAAATAATAACAAAGCATCATAGTCTATCAATGTCAAGGTACTAACTGTAGAAGTTGAGGAAATACAACTTCATAGTAGCCCAGTGACCTCTGCAAGCGAAGAATACCTATTACAAGGAGAAGCAAAGAGAAGCAGCAAAGAGAACAATGAAAAATGCTCAAAGATGTGGAGCTCTATATTCACAAAATGTGTGAAAAGAATAATGATACAAAAGAAAAGATTTCAACCACATAAAGGTCAAAAAACCCTACGCTTGCACATTAATAATTAATAAAATAATTAATTATTATACACCTAAGGTTAGCTTAAGTGTAAAAAAGATAAGAGGGAACTTTAATTAATTAAACAAAGATTATTTAATTAATCAAGTAAATAACCAATTACTCTAACACCCCCCCTTAAGCTAGACTTAGGGAGAAGCTAAAACCTAGAAGAAGCTACTGAAAGAAAAAACAATGGGTTCTAGAAACAAGGCCAGATCAGGTACCCAAGTACAAGGAAATCTCTATGAAACGGAGAAAAGGAGAAAACCCAGTGGGAAAAAAATCCTCTCCAAAAAGAGATAGAAGATCATGCAGAAAGAAACATGAAGGAAAAAAGGCCTCATAAAGACCCCCCAAGGACAACTTCCTTCACCCCAAGCATAGAGCGCAACTGAAGATAGCACGGTGATGCAAAAGGCTTCGTGAAGATGTCAGCAACTTGCTCGGCAGTGGGAATATACTCCAAGATGAGAGAACCATCCTGAATCAATTGTCTGATGAAATGCATATGAAGTTCAATGTACTTAGGCCGTTGATGCTCCACTGGGTTGTGAGATATATGTATAGCAGTCTAATTGTCACACCAAAGAATAGTGGGACTATCAGGAGAAAAACTAAACTCAGTCATCAGCTATTGAAGCCATAAAATCTCCTAAGTAGCGAGCACAACAACTCAGTACTCAACCTATGTAGATGATAATGCATGAGAAGTCTGCTTCTTGCAAGACTATGTGATAGAACCAAAGCCAAGAGAAAAAACAAAACCAGAAGTAGACTTTCGATCATTGACATCACCAGCCCAATCTGAGTCAGTGTAGCCAACAATGTGAGGATCCCCTGATGTGTAGTGGACACCATAAGAATTGGTGCCTTGAATGTACCTCACAATATGTTTGGCAGCTTGCCAACGACTCTCATGAGGATCATGGGAGAATCGAGAGACAAGGCCAACCACAAAGGAAAGATCAAGGCGAGTGTGAGTTAGGTACAACAAACTACCTACCAACTGCCTGTAAAGTGTACAATCTATTGAAGGAGTGGGGCAAGGAGTAGTCAAAACAACCCCTGACTCAAAAGGTGTGGGGGAAGGCTTGCAATCAAGCATGCCAAAGCACTGAAGCATATCAAGAGCATACTTTTGCTAGTAAATGGAGATCCCTTGAGAAGACTGAACCACCTGAAGACCAAGAAAATAATGCAGAAGACTGAGATATGTCATTTCAAACTGCTCCATCAAAGCATGCTAAGCATGCTGAATAATAGAGGATGAGCTACCTATGATGAGGAGATCATCCACATATAGCACAAGAATCAGGATCTCACCCTCACGTTTATGAATATAGATGGTGGGATTGGAATGATAGCGTGTGAAACTAGTGGAGAGCAAAAAAGAGTCCATCTTCTCATACCAAGCATGAGGGGCCTGTCTGAGACCATATAATGAACGCCGAAGTCTACAAACCAAAGAAGCATCCTGCATAAATCCTTGAGGCTGCTCCATATAGATCTCCTCCTATAGGTCACCATGTAAGAGAGCACTCTTCACATCCATCTGAAAAATGGGCCATCCCCTAGAAGTTGCAAGGGATAGTACAAAGTGAATAGAATTCATCTTGGCGACAGGGGAAAATTTCTCAAAGTAATTAATAACCTCAACCTAGGAGAAACCCTTCGCAACAAGACATGCTTTGTACTTATCAATAGAACCATCAGTAACATACTTGGTGCGATACAACCATCGACACGAAACCATCTTTCTGCCCTTAAGAAGAGGATAGAGATCCCATGTATTGTTCCTCATCAAAGAAGAATACTCCTCCATAGAACTATCCCACTCAGGGTGACTTGTCACCTCTAAAAACTTCTGAGGATCCTCTGAAAGAACATGACTCAAAAGACTAGAACCCATAGTATGAGAACAAGTGTGACGAGTGTCTGAAGGATCACCTGCCATAGATCCTGCTGCCTCAATAGTAAAGCGAGCCCAATTGGAAATATGAGGTGGAGCAAGTGGAGGTGGCAATGTGGAATCATCAATATCCTCATCAAAATCATCCTCAAAATAATCCTAAAGAGCTATAGTGGGTGGAGTAGATAGTGAAGTAGACATTGGAGACATGGTATCAACTATAGGAGAGTGCTCATCAAACTGGACATCTTGTCAAAAAAGGACCTCTCTAGAATTAGGATCAAACAACCTATACGCCTTAACATCCTCACAGTAGCCGACAAAAATGAGGGGTCGAATCTTCCACTCCATGGATCTCCTCTAAGCATCAGGAATAAATGCCCATGCCTCACTACCAAATACTCGAAATGATGAAACATTAGGCTTTTCATGAGACCAAGCGTCCTCAAGAGTCATATGTCAAATCACCTTGTGAGGCATTCGATTATGAATATAGTTGGTACAATTAATTGCCTCATCCCAAAAAGATGAATCCATGGACCTGGACTGAATCATACAATTTAACATCTCCCATAAAGTGTTGTTCTTTTTCTCAGTGACACCATTCTCCTAAGGGGTGTAGGGAACAGTAAACTAATGCTCCAAACCATGCTCAGTGCAAAAATCTCTAAAATCCTGATTCACATACTCCCCCCCATTATCTGTACGTATCCACTGAATAGAAAGGCCAGACTACTTCTCTAAAAATGTCTTGAAGATTTGAAAGGAATTAAAGACATCAGAATTATACTTAAGAAAGTACACCCATGTGCATCTGGAGAAGTCATCAATGAATGTGAGTACATACTTAGCCCCATAAAAAGAAGGAGTGGAAAATGACACAAGGTCACTATGCATCAACTCCAAGGGTGCCAAAGCACAAGTGGTGCTTCCCTTTAGAAAGGGATCCCTATGATGATTTCCAAGCACACAACCATGACAAACACCATCTGTCCAAGAAATCTGTGGAAGACTAAGAACAAGTGCCTATGTACTCATTTGTTGAAGATATCTATAATTGACATGGCCCAAATGCTCATGCCAAAGCTTACTCGCTGAATTTGCATGTCCTATAAGAGATGAACCTGTACCCTCAGAAGGCTCAAATCCATCAAATTTGTAAAGACAACATGCAGTATCAACACTCCCAATAGCCACAACTAGATCAGAGTCATGGAGGTCCCAAATAACCACATCATGTGGTGAGAAATCAACTATCTTACCAGAGCCAGAATGGCAAATCTGATAAATGCACACGAGGTTTGTCGAGATGTCAGGAACAACCAGAACATCCTATAGAGTGCCCCCATCCAAAGAGACAAAACCTAAACCCAAGATTGAAAGTTGTGAAGAGTCACCCACTCCAATCTGTAAAGTACCACAAGAAGCAAGAGAAGTAACCAACTGTTGAGTTTGAGTCATACGGTGAGAAGCACCAGAATCTAAAATCCAAGTGGACCCATAGGTTGATGCTTGAGAAGTGAGAGCATGGCCTTTCCCTGTGGAAGGAGAAGAGGAATGAGGTGAGGAGTTGTTATGCTGTTGCATGGCTTCCTCTAAAGCCTCTAATCATTTCCAACACCTAGAAACTACAAGTCCTTCCTTGCCACAAAATCTGCAAATGTCTCCTAATTTTGCTTAGTCTTGGAGGAAGACTCACTAGACTTCTAAGATTTCCCATGTTTTGGATTAAGTGGTGGATTAGAATCAAACTTAGGAGGAGGTTTGGAGGAATCCTCACTACCTCCAAAATCTTTCTTCGGCTTTGGTTTGTGCTTCTGTTTCTCCTTAGATGACTGAGAAACCAATTCTTTGTCCTTTGATCCTAAAAGCATATCCATCTGAGAAAGGTGTGACTGCTCATGACACAAATGCTCACAAAACACATCAAAGGTAGGCATGGTAAAACTAGCACCCATACCATCCATGGTGGAATAGAAGGAACAAGAAAATATCTAAAATGGACCACGAAGCTTCGAAAGGATCAAGTAAATGCACTCTGTGTCTGACTTATTCTTGCCAAAACCTTGTAAAATAGTGTGGATAGTTTTGAACTTATTCAAAAAATCCTCAATAGTGGGAAATGATTTATGTAATAGTGAAGTCAGCTCTACCTCAATCTGTAATGTTCAGAACTCATGAATGGCCCCAAAAGGTGTCTCAAAATTCAACCACATGGCTCGAGGAGTGAGGAAAGCATCAAGGTGAAACAAAATACTGTCTGAAACGTGCATGGATAGAAAACCCATAGCTTCATCCATCTTGTTCCTGTGTTGCATAATCTCAAAAGGATGCTGCAACTAAGGCTAAACCTCATCTAAACAAGACCACAACCCTCATAACCTGAGTAGCCTCATCATGTGAGACTTCCAAGTGTGATAGTTGTGTGATGTGAGTAACTCAACTGAGAAGTCTACCATGAAACCTTGCACCTATACCTACTTGTGTTTTTTATCATTATGTGATCTTTCAGAATAGACAGAAGATGCAAAAGGGTTTTATTTTTTTGAGAGTTTTTGCGTTCTGGTTTTCTAATATAAATGATAGAAAGCAAGAAAAAAACACACCCCCACAAGAGATAAACCCAAACCCTAGTACAAACTGAGAAAGAGGAAGCAATGCATAAGAAAAAAATACTTCAAAACCAATTCTTGTGTACTTGGTGAAAATTCTGAAAACATAGATCACATATCTGAATAGAGCATGCTGAGAGCTTTCCAATGCCTATTCGTTTTTGAAAAATGGAGTCCATTTGCACCTTCTAGGGCCCTCGAAGTGAAGAAAAAATACCCACCTTTGACTGAAAAAAATATCCCCAAGCTAGAAAATTTTGGGAAAAAACCTATACCATCAAATTGGTGTCAGAAGTAGCTTTCCAACGCCTTTTTGTTTTTGAAAAACCAAGCAAAAATGGCCGAGATATGCCCGTTTGAATGAGAGGTACATAAAAGGGTGTTGGAGAAAAAAATATAGCCCTCAAGGGCTTAAATCTAGCGACCCTTGAGCATATTGACTGACCAGGGGGCTGGCACATAGGTGGTGGAGCATGGGTGGCATCCGAGTGGCGTGAGGGCGGCGCATGAGCGGGGCACAGGCCGGCGGTGCAGTGGTTGTTGCTAGGCTATGGCCGGCTGTTGCCGCTGGTGGTGGTGGCCACCGGGCGGTTCTCCGATGGTGCAGCATGTGTATGCAAGTTGCACTGAAAATGAAACGTGCAATCTTCGGTTTTGGCCCTGCGGAAGGTGCCCTCATCGTATCGACCACCTAGGGGAAAATGTTTTTTGCCTCCTTGATCCATTGTAGCCAAAATCGATGAATGAATAGTCAATTTAGGGGTTTTTGGACGTTGTGAATCCAATGGTGAGGTCCGTTTGGACTCGAAATGAAACCAAAAAATTTAGTATGCCAGATCCACCAAAAAAAATTGAAACCCCAGACTTGCTTCCAATGCAAAAAATTCTCAAAACAAGAACAAGTAGCTACAGATCTGAAACTCCGATACCATGTAGAAGTTGAGGAAATACAACTTCATAGTAGCCCAGTGACCTCTGCAAGTGAAGAATAACTATTACAAGGAGAAGCAAAGAGAATCAACAAAGAGAACAATGAAAAATGCTCAAAGATGTGGAGCTCTATATTCACAAAATGTGTGAAAAGAATAATGATACAAAAGAAAATATTTCAACCACATATAGGTCAAAAAACCCTAAAAAGGAAAACCCTAGGCTTGCACATTAATAGTTAATAAAATAATTAATTATTATGCACCTAATGTTAGCTTAAGTGTAAAAAAGATAAGAGGGAACTTTAATTAATTAATGAAATATTATTTAATTAATCAAGTAAATAACCAATTACTCTAACACTAACAAAAAATATAACCATAATAAAGGCACACACTATCTGAACATAAGAGAAAAATGAAGGGGTGTTACATTAAACGTATCTCATGATCGCTAATGAAATATCAAGTCAATTAAATTCACCTTCACTTACTTACCTTTGTCCTTTGTTTTATTTCATTTAAATTTTAACTTTCCTCAATCGAATGACCCCCTCACCATTTCACTATATTTTACTCTCTTTTTATAAGGAAAAAGGTGAAAATTTGGAACATTTTATATTAATATAAAGTGAAAGTGCATACGTACATAAGAGTTCCATATGATATTACATA
Organism: Sequoiadendron giganteum; assembly: GCA_007115665.2. Taxonomy (NCBI): domain Eukaryota; kingdom Viridiplantae; phylum Streptophyta; class Pinopsida; order Cupressales; family Cupressaceae; genus Sequoiadendron; species Sequoiadendron giganteum. The sequence continues at coordinate 558,989,082 of CM021100.1, read as the reverse complement.
ATATGTATTGTATAGGGACCAAAACTAGACCAAATTTCCTTAGTACCCATCCAAAAATGTAGACAAGCCAAAACAGAGCCTAAGCCTCAAGAAAAAAAGTAACTAGAAAACACAAAATCTATTAGGATTGCGAAAAACACAAGCCATGGGATCAAAAAATGAATAAAGACATGCTCCATGCAAGAGATCCACAAACAAATAACTATTATATTCCTCAACAAGAAAAAGCTACAAAATGAACCTCAAGAATCTTCAAGGAAAAATAATTGTCGTTAAAGGTTAAGATTTCTATCAAAGGCACAATAATACATTGAGGGTTGAGTTCTATACAGGAGAAATCCTAAATGGTAAGGGGATTAGATCATGAGAAGTGTCAACATATCATGCAATAAGATAGAATGATCTAATAATATGTCTCTCTAGTAAACATAGAGAACTCCTGATTTTTGCATAAGTGTATGAGAATAAAATTAGACTAATAATCAATTAAAGATTAATTAAGTATTAGCTAATACATGATTACTATAACACAAACTTTAAGATGAACTTAGGGAGTAGCTGAAAACCCTAAAAATAATGCATGATGGGTCTAGAAAAACAAGGTCTAGTGAGCTACCCATGTACAAATAAAATATCTTTCCAAACAAGAGAAAAAGGAAAAAATCACATGGGAAAAACACCTCCCCAAAACAGATAGAGGCGAATGAATGACTGAAAAAAAATCCAAATCAAGGTGAAGGACTAAGAATCCTCCAACCATAACATGTTAATGTTCAATATGCAACCCTAGAGGAAGTTGCAATTTACTAAATAAACGAACTAATTTTTTTTTTTAAAAGTATAATAAATATGCAAGTTCGCTACACGTTGCAACAACCCCTAGGGTTATGAGACTGAGGTTACTTAATAACCCATGAACAACATTCATGAAATGAAACCACAACATAAAAATACTAATGAAATGAATAATCCATACATTCCATACAAGATAAACTCATCAAAGAGAATTAAAGATACCATGAGATCTCTTTTACAATAAGAGTACAACACTCATTCCCCGAATGAGGTAAATCCAAAAGCAAGAATACATATTACAATTTCCACCTCAAGAACAAAGAGGGGTAACAAATAACAAGATTACATAAATGAATAAAGCATACAAGGTAACTAGATCCCACGAGCTCTCCAACTGGAAACCTCATCAACACGAACAAGAAGGAAGCCCAATGGAGTAAGGTGCACACCACCCAACCAAGTGGAACCCAAAGGCCCACCCCCCATGCTAGGAGATAGTAACAAGGTACCATGACAAGACCAACTACCTCTAGACACAGGCAGAAACCAAACTGCTTCAAACTGACACATGAATCACAAAAGTACAACTCAAGATCACACACGTACAACTCAATTACATCACAAGTACACCTAGTACAACTCTAACAGGGTTACATTGCTTCCAAGTATAATAGATCAGGTATGTTAGGAAAAACCGAATACAAACAACCAAGTACCCACTATAGGAATACTATAACATCACTGACATGGATCACATTGCTTTAGATGACACTCGAATAAACTCCTTCCAAAGGTTACCCAGTTTACCTCTCACAGCTCTGGCCCCTAACAGAAGTCACTCTTCACTTTACAACACAGATTCAAACCAATACCAAGGGAAGCCCAAGAACAAACAAACAGATAAGACGATCACTCCAACACTAGGAGGAAAACATAAGACAAGCCCTCTCCAAACACTGGAGGAAATAAGTATAACAAAACCACTCCTTACAAGGAGCCGCTATTCCTATAAACCACTCCTTTCACAGGAGGCACAACGCATCCCTGTTCATGGAAACCGGGTAGAACATTGACACAACCTCAAGTACTAACCAAGGAACTAACAAAAGGTTGACCTCACAAACAACAACTTCCAAACTCTAGGGTCCACTGGAAGACTTACAATCCATGACACTTAACCCACTACCTCAAACATGAACACAGAGGAATCAATCACACAAGCATTTGCGAGGAATAAACTAACTTTGGATACCTTAAATCCACTTTCTTAAAATAACTCAGAAGTTTTATGACGCAATGAAGCTAATTAATTAACACCTCTTTCAAACAAGGAAAACATTTAACCCAAATCTTTAATCTCAAAAATTGTTCTTTCAATAATAATAAAATCAACATTCACTTCATCCATTCTAAACAGGTTGATACATGATACGACAACCCACCTAATTTAAGCCCTTTCCGAAAGATTTTAACAAACTAAAGACATATTTAATCCAAATGCCAATACAAGAACACGAAGGGAGTAATCACTGACGCAAGTGAAATATCTACCTTTGGATATTCTAAATCCATTTTCTTTTCAAAAGAACTCACAACAAAGATAATAATTATCTTAACAGATTAATTGACTAATACAATCAATTGGTTCAACAGTTGTAGCGAAGGGAAATACTAACTTAATAACTAACTCAATTCCCTCGACTACTTTAAAACCAACATAATCCTTTGCTCTTTATAAAATTCAATAGCTTATAGTCTTAAAAAAGCTAATTTAATATTACCTCCTTCAGATACATGCCAAAATTTAAACCCAATATTTAATCCTATAATTGCTCTTTCAATAATAAGAAAATCAACATTTTAAACAAGCAATTTAATCATAACTACATCTTCTTCGGATTTCCTAAATCCACTTCATTCAATTAATATTCAATAGATTGTTGCCATAATAAATCAGATTTACTAGTGTCCGTTTTTGACATAAAGAGAACTTTAACTAATATTTAATTTCTCAATCACTGGTAATTATTAAAATAATTATTTACTTGGTCATTTCAGACATACTACTTCACATCATCTATATCTTCTTTCCGAAATAATTCATTTAAACATTAATTAATTTCTCTATTAAAATATATTAGTTGTAAATCAAATAATTGTCCTTTCCCAAAATATAATGTTTTAACTCAATCCACTAATACGACTATTACACCTGATTTATAATTTTCCCATTTAAATCTAAATCAAATTAGTAATTTGAACTGTTGAACTATTGAACTTAAATTTAAGTTTCTCTATTACATTTAACTTCAACATCATTTAAAACTATATTTTAATATATATGTATTTAAAAATCTATACACATATATTAAAATAAATGACACAACTAAATATTTAAAAATCTAATAATTCGTCTATTAACAAATTATGTTAACCCAATTTATTCTTTTCCAAACTATATCATCTTAATTCCGTTATTTTTGATATAAACCTAGGATCAAGTATTTAATTTTCCCTCATTTGCAATTAATAATAATTAAATAACCTTTACCCCTTCAATTTAAAATAAATCATTTAAGAAAAATATCTACAACTCTTTTGAAAAATAAATCATCTAGAAATGAATTAATCATGATATAAAAATATATTACCCTTAATCCCGATGCTAGTCTTTTCAAATAAATTATTCAGAAATAAAATTCTATAATTTGACTATAACATCACTCACATAAAGTTTTCTCTAATAATTTACCCATGCCATTAATTAATTCCCCTTAATATATATATATAATATTCCTATATTATAAAATATAATATTCCAAATATTATTTAATAATATTTTAATATTATAAAATATGATATTAAAATATTATAATTTAATTTAGTTATTATTCTTTTTTTGTTAAATCCCCAAATGAAAACAGGGCAAGCTTTTTTGTTGATTCTCGTGCCACATTTCAGGGCACCTTATGCTTGGCCGCGCGTCGCGTTTTAGGGCAAGGTGCGGCGGATTTTCATTGGAAGGGCGGCGGCGGTTTCCCCACAGTCGAACCCATACCCTGGGCCGACTGTGGGTAACACAGTCGGCTCCCCTAAGGGCGCCGACTGTGTTACACACAGCCGAGCCCAAGGCAAGGCACAGCCAGCGAATACAATGGAGCTGGGGGTTGCGTGGAGGCTCGACCTCCACAACCGTCCCCTGTATGGTGGCAGCGGTGGGGGCAGCGCCTCCCACAGTCCCCCCCCAAAACACAATAAAAAAAAAAATGAAACCCTAGTTTGTTACTGCGGATTTCGACTTCGCCGAAGCACGATTTCCCAGCATAATATAAATTTCGAATAATTTATGTATATATATTATATATATATATATATATATATATATATGTTTGTATATATGTTAATCATATATGCATACCTATATATGTATATATAAAATATATATATATAAATAAATAATTTCAACAGAACAGTTAAATTGGAGAACTAGAAAATACTCAAATTTCACAAAGATTTTAACAAATAATTTTTTCAAATAGATTTCTCAAATAGAATTCTCAATTTTTAGCATGGAGAAAAGAAAGAACAAGCTATAGGGATTCTAACATGGATTTAATCTTGCAATCAAATAAGATTTAAATCCATAATTTCCAAACAGCAAATCAAATTGTGAATCATTTTCAAAATGAACTAAATTTAACAAGAAGAAAACCTGTTTCAAAATATTTGAGAGATTGGCCAAATGGTGCAAGCCTTCTCCTCAGATCCAAGCTCCTTCCCCTTCTCCGAAGTCCAACTGGTTCCAGAAGTTTGATAAGATCCAAAAAGGGTGCCATGATTCCTCTTCAAAATCCATTTCCTCCATGCAAATCCAAAAACCCCAAAAACAGAAATTCTTCCCTTCTCCATTTTTTTCCTTTTTCTTCTACCCCCAAAATTTTTCCTCCCAAAACCACTCATTAGAAAATAGAAAATATCTCCTCAAACCCTAAATTCAAACTTTTGAATATAACCCTAATTTCCAATTTTACCTTTTTCTAATTTCCAAAATAACATTTAAACCTTTTCTTAAATTTTCAATTTAATTTCAATTCAAGAAAACTATAATTACCAAAATGCATAAATGACTTTATTTCAACATCGTTAATTTAAATAAATTAATAAAATAAATCAAATCCAAGATTTAATTGTTTTATTAATTACATTAAATTAATCCATAAATAAAATAACACTTTTCACAATATAATTGGATTAATTAAATCAACAATTTAACCACATAGTCATTTATTTAACTTTTCTAACTTGCAATATAATAAGATCAAAGCAAGAGAAAAATAATATTTAATTCAATAGAACCCGACAAAACTGACGACACACACAAGACTAGGGTGATGGCTTGACACAAGAAACCTAGCTACTATCTCCCAATCAACTATCGTTGGCAATGGACACGCTCAGACCTGTGAAACCAAGTGGAATCAGTGTCTTGTACCTGTCAACCTGCGAACAATAAAATATCGTACATGTATATCTACATCATAGAAAACACACCGTGAAGAGGGAATCACGAAATCGTAGGGCGCTCGCAAGCGAGTGATGCAATCTCGTCCCCTTCACCCATACAGTACTACCAACTGACGAATCTAACATCAATAATATAATCCAAACACAAACATCATTAATTCAAATATTTGCAATGCTAATCTAAGCATGTCATAATGATAACATTTGAATAATATACCACCACATCAAAGTATAACAAGCACATCATTATGCAGACAATGATCAATTAGAAATCGAGTACCATAGTCCAAGCACTAATAGAAAAACACAGCATAACCAACAGGACACTGTTCGATCAAAATAGCAAAATGGAGGGGTCGTACATGCAGGAGCTAAAAGATCAGCTAATCTCAATATCAAATGAGCTACTTGATAATGTTGTTGAACTCAGTCCTCAAAAATTTGAAAATCTTTGTCTAGAACAATTAGTGAAGAGAGTTAACTTTGAATTTTCTAATGATTTATAATGCTATAGTATCATTAATTGTGGATGATATATAATGTTCCTATAAGTCCTTGAATATGTAGATCTCACTTGAGCAATAAATTTTTCTATCTAGAGAAGCAAATTCAATGCCCTCCTTTAGATAATAAGAAGCATGAATTTTATTCTTCAACTTTTGGAGAATCTACAAGTTGCTCTTTTGGAGCAACTTCGACCATTTTTTCTACAACTACATATAATCAATAGGTCAATGGTGAGGGATGAAGGACACATGAGACTATTGCGAGTTCACATTTTGTAAGGAAAAATCACAATACTTCTAGCTCTAGTCATGAAATAGTTGAATCAAAGATCAAGAATCGCAACCAGTCATTTGGGGAAGCTATAAGTTTAAAAAAAAAACTGCAAGGTTTCGTCGCAATTTTGACAAACATATCCTGATGAATCACAAAAATGTGTGATGAGGTTGATGTACATGCGACCTAATTTTCATCATAATGGAAATGACGGTTTACTCCAATGTACGTCAAAAAATAAACATGGTTTTGTCACAATTTCAACGAACATAGCTTCACAAACCAAGAAAAATTGCGATGTAATTATCATTAGAAAATGGACGAAGTTACATTGATTTTGTGATGGAAACTGCCAACATTTTTTGTTGTGCTGACTAACTATGTTGGGTCATGGTTTTGACATAAAAAATGGGTCATTAAAGTGATGAAAATCTAGCGACAAAATTGAAATCAGTGTTTCATCGGTAAGTCGACACTATTTTATTGATATGTCACCAAACAT
>CM021100.1:558885139-558982381 GCA_007115665.2 Sequoiadendron giganteum | reverse complement strand
ATTTAGCCCAAAGTCTCAATATAAAAAATTTATGGCTGGAAGGAGACTCCAAAAACATAATTGACTGCCTCTGTGAAAAGTCTCCTCCCTCATTGACCATCAAATCTTGGATAGATGAAGCTAAAATGAAATTGGACAAGTTTGAAAAAGTTAAAATAACACTTGCCTATAGAGAAGCCAATGCTGTTGCAGATTTTTTCGCTAATGAGGGAGTTAAGCGTAAATATTTGTGTACCTGGCTTAATAATAGCGATCTACATGTTGAAGTCTATGCCCTATTAAACTATGATAACTCACATGGTAAGGCATCATGCTATCCCTTTAATGAGGACAGGTCGGATTTCTCACATCACAATCATTAGATTGTATGGGATCGAGCCCGGTGGAGTAAGTAGTAAGTTTTCCCCGCACGCATTGTGGGTGCTTCGATTTGGCGGGGCCAACTTTACAAAGGATTGTGTTTTGCTTTTCCTCTCTGTTTGGGCAAAAATGGGTGGGGACAAAAAGCGTACTGAGCCAGACAGCTACGAAATCCATATGAAAAATGCAAAGGCTTGGAGCAAGATAAAAAGCGGAGGTTTCTTACCTTTTCTAGAGAAGCTTCATGGGTCTGACCTGGAGGCTACGAATCTCTTTGCCAAGAACTGGCATGATGGCCACTTGACTCTATTTGGTAGGAATGTGGAGCTCAATGAAGATTTAATTGCCAAAATTATGGGATTATCCACAGATGGTAAGAAATTTTTCAGGGACAGGGCTTACTCTGATGAAGCTGTTATAAGATTCTGTAAAAATGACATGGAAAAGAAAAAACTAGTTAAAATCGTGAACATCTATTTCGATGTTGACTCCATTAAATCTATACGGAGAAAGGTCCTTCGTGCCATTATGGAATATATCATGGTTGATGGATGCTTCACAAAAGTCTACTGGTACCACTTCGCCCTCCTCAACCACTTCTGCCATAAGGTTAGGGTTTTTATCCCTTACTATCTCTTATGCTTTCTAAAGAAAAGTTTGGAGGACAACAAAAAGAATCCCAAAAGATTCCCTATCCTCCATACTAGTTTAATTAGGCTTATTATAGATTATCTGCATGAGCATACCCCTACTATCTCAAAATCCAACCCAGATGTTGATAGTGAGGATATGGAGCCCAATGGCTCGGATTATATGCCTAACCCTAGACCTGGACCAAATGACCCTAGTTTGCATGCTGGACCTTCTAGGAACCCAGGTAAAACCCGGGGTGCGCTTGAGCCCATCCGTCTTCATCCTCAGACCAACCCTGCTGGTAATTCCACCTAGGCTAAAAGCATTGTCTCTTACTCTGAAGAGTCCTCTGAGCCGAAGGAAGCCGCTACCAATACTTTTGAGTGCTGTGTGGGCCCTGCTCTTGACTTAAAGAATGTCGACAACTCCCCTATTAATATTGGTAAAGACCCATCCCTGGATTTTCTTTATATGGCTAAAACCAATTCTGAATCCCACTCTAAAATCTTGGACTGGACTTTCTCAGAAATTAATGAGCTTAAAATTAAAAACTGGGCTTTGCAAAGCAAAATTGAGGAAATAGAAGTTAACATTGCGGATTTGGGTAATAAAGATGTGGAGGGCTTAAGGATTAAAATCAGAACCATTGCAGAATGAAGTAATAGAATAGCAAGACACAATGCTATAATAATCAATGCAATGATCGAACAACTTGACAAAGCCCAGCAGGGTTCCTTGGTGGTTGATCTTGAAGACACCGAAGATAAAAGCCAAGATACCGATGGAGGTATTTCTAGAAGAACTCGTGCTAATTTGAAGCGAAAGGCCCCCCTAACCCTGAAAATGGTGCAAACTTTCAAAGAGGGGGTTATTGATATGCAGGCTTTGGATGCAGAGACTGAGATTGTCCTTCGGTCTTTGAAGTAATTCTTGTGTTGTATTTTTCTTGTTGACCCTCCTAGTCTTTTTTGTCTGTTGGCTGCTATTTTTTGTTGGGCAGTCGTATTTTCTTGGTGAACCAATGGTGGTCTTTTCTCTATCTTGTAAACTTCATGGTTTTGGGTCCCTATAAAACCCGTTTTACCCTTTTATCAAAAACATTAATCTTATCTTCAAAAGGATTTGACTCTACAATATGAGAATCAATCCGCATTAATTTGTCTTTGATGTGGATGTTGACAAGCATCTAGGGCTTATAATCTCTTGTCATGGAATCAAGGTTGAGATGAATAAAATTGGTGCTATTGTTAACATGCCTCCACCAAGGAATATTATTGAGTTGCAAAGGTTACAAGGAAAGACTAAAGGGATTCATAGATTTATATCTCAATTGGTTGACCATACCCTCCCTTTCACTCAATTATTCAAAAATGAGGTTCACTTCATATTGGATGAAGAGTGTCAAAAAGCCTTTAAATCAATCAAAGCTTATTTGGCCAATTATCCCGTATAGATTCCGGCTATGCAAGATAGGCCTTTCCTTCTTTACCATGCTATGTCAGAATATTCTCTGGCAGCTCTACTAGCTCAATATGATGATGTAGGAAAAGAGAGAGCGGTCTATTAGATCAGCCACATCCTTGTTGATTAGGAAACCCATTATTCCTCCATGGAGAAGAAATTCCCCGCTCTTGTATTTTTGATGTAGAAGTTGAGCCACTATCTTCTCCATGCTGAAACACATGTCATAGTAAAAATAGATCTTTTAAAATACTTATTCTCTAGCGGTGACCTTGATGGGAGATTAGTGAAGTGGGTTATGTTTCTTTTTGAGTTCGATATAAAATTCATTACTCAAAAATCAATAAAGGGTGAAGCGGTTGTTGATCAATTAGCATATGGTCCCTCATCTTGCTCATTCCCTAGGTTGGATATGTTTCTTGATGAAAATATATTGATAATTAGCTATATCCTCGAATGGAAAATTTACTTCAATGGATCAAGGTGTTAGACTAGTTTTGGAGTGAGTGTGGTTCTGATATCCCGCGAAGGAAAACCAGTCCATCTATCCTTCCAATTAGATTTTCCTTGTAATAACATCACTAAGTACGAAGCTCTTATTCCTGGCTTACATGCCGCAATTGCACTTAAATTTAAACATCTTTGTATACTAGGTGATTCTGAGCTTGTTGCGAATCAGATTATGGGAACATATCAAGCTAAACAAAGTATATTGTCTCAATACCAAGACCTCACTTTATCTTTGCTCAATCAATTTTCCTCTTTCACAATGGACAATGTCCCTAGGAGAGAAAATAGATATGTTGATTCCATGGAAAGCACTGCTTCCTTGGTACCTTTAGAAGAGGATATGAAAGAATATCACTTTGTGGCTCAATCTATGCGAACCCTAGTGGTTTTTGATCAACGTGAACTTGAGTCTCTTGTATTTTTTCATATAGACTCGAGAGAGTGGTTCTCTAGTATTTATAGTTACTTAGATATCAAAAACTTTCCTGATGATGCAATGGAAAATGATCACACTCATATATGAAATATTTCAATGCGTTGTCATTTTATCAGATGTTCTTTATCGAAAAGCCTATAATGACATGTTGCTAAGATGTCTCACTAAAACGGAAATACCCCTTTCCCTTAAGGAAGCCTATTTGAGTTTCGAGGGTGGAAATTTAAGTTGTAAATCCTTGGAAAGAAAACTAATACACATGGGCTATTATTGGAAAATGATTGAACAATATTCCTTTGATTTTGTTAGAACATACCTTCAATGTGAACAACACAACCATCTTATTCATGATCCTACTCAGGAGTTGCAAAATAAAACCTCTCCTTGGCCCTTTCCTAAATGGGGATTAGATATCATTGGGAAAATATCACCTCCTTCCTCTAAGGGTCATACCTTTATCATTACCACTATAGATTATTTCACAAAATGAGGTGCAGCCATTCCACTTTGATCCATGAGTGCTGAAACTATTTGTAGTTTTCTCATGAACAACATTATTTCTCATTTTGGACTACCTGCTACACTTGTTTCTAATAATGGTACACCATTCAAGAACAATGAAGTAAATAATTTCTTGGAGAAATTTCATATTCAACATAGGTTTTCTACACCATATTATCCACAATCCAATGGTCAAGCAAAAGCATCTAATAAAACTCTTGAACTCACTCTTTGTAAAATAGTTAATAAGCAGGTTAAGGATTGGAATATTCACTTAACATATGCTTTGTGGGCTTATCACATGAGTTTCTATACAATGATGGGAACAACGCCTTATAACCTCATGTATGGAGTTGAAGCTATCATGCCTCTAGAGTTGAAAATTCCATTGTTATGGGTTTCCCTTAGAGGGTTAATTGATGATGAAACCTACTGAATTAACCATTTGCATCAGATAGATATTCTCAATGAACGTTGTTTAAAAGACCTCAAGCATCTTAAATCTCATCAATGATCAATATCAAGACAATATAATTAAAACGTTCATCCTAGAAATTTTAAGCTAGGAGGCTTGGTTCTATGTGAAAACTAGTGAAATGTAAATGCGTCGCCCAATCAATATTTAGTCCTAATTGGTTAGGTCCTTACATTTTAAATTTTGTGTATGGTTCAGGTGCCTATGGATTATCGTCTATGGATGGAACACCTTTAAGAGATTATGTTAATGTGCTGCATCTTTGTCGATACTATGTGTAGCAGTTTAATGTGTCACATGTGTGGTGTTCTCCCTAAAAGGCAGTAGTACTACATATGGTGACATTTCCCATTCTCACATTATGAAAAATTATTGTGTTTATGATGTGACCATGTGCGTCTGTGTGAAATAAAACATACATACATGTGTTTGACTATGCTATGTATCCATACATCAAATTACATCTTCTAAATTAATTAGATCACCATTGTATTTAATTAACATGCAACCAAGTGTGTTTATTAAATTATTTTAGCATCTAACATAAACATGCATCCATATAAGCGTATAACACCCATAGCATGAATAGAAATGAAAATGGAAAATATGTGCGCATAAACAAAGCCATGATACTGAAACCAATATATATATATATATGTCCATGTTTGAATAAAATTTCATGTACATGTATTGGTCCACTACTATAAAAAATGAGTGGTTGTTGAATATATGTCTATACAAAAAAGATCTACAAATATATGTGTATATGTATTTGGCTGCAAAATTGATGTATAAAATGATGGGCTCTTATCCTTGTGATGCATGACTCCTGGAGCCCTTTGGCTCTAGTAGCCACTCTGAAACCCTTGGAATAGGTTGCATGGTGGTAATCAAGTGGGATCAATGTGAGCGTGATAAAGACATAGCTGCACACATCTCTCTGAGCTCCCCCTGCAGTGAGAATATGTCTATCTTTGCCTAAATAAGCCCTTGGTTTAGTTGCTTTACATCTAGCAAGATCATAGCTATTGACTGCATGTAGAGGTCATTTATGTGGCTCTAGAGGGCATCACACAACTTTTCAGCAGCCTTATCACTCGTCACTATCATGTCTTGCTCGGGGAGCGTCATTCACAACTCCCCCTATAGCTGGTCACACTATCCCCGATGAGTCATTAAATCTATAGTAAGTTGTACAATCTCCATGCCCCGCTCCTTGTAAGCCGTCATCAAGCACACTATCGACTCAAAAGTGGGGGCATGTCTCCCTACTGATACTGACTGGTAGGCCTCAAGAACTATCCCTTGGATCAACACGGTAGGGGCCACCTCTGAAATACACTAAGCCATAAGCCTAGGCCATCCTTGTATGCCCTCTACAACCATAGAGAGAGAAACACAAATGAGTGTCACATTGCATATGTACATATATCTAAAAAAAAATTCAAAACAATGGAAATATAAATAATGTACTATGTATACCTAGATCCGCTAGTTTCCATGTGGGATCAAGGTGTGGATCGATGTTAGATCCCTCGTTGTTGGCATTAGTGGTCGACCTCCACGATGCTAGAGTTGATACTACTAGGGTAGTGGGAACAAGTGGTGCTAATGAGACAGGGGTGGCCGCGAGGGGATCTGATCTCCTTCACCACCTTAGTTTCGTAGGTGTGCCTCCTCCTCTTGCACCCGGTCCTCCTCTGCGCCACCCTATTGGTGCTCTCTCCACCTCTCTTCTGAAGGTTGGTGAGGAAAGTCCTTCTATGGACTAGGTTCCCCTCTCAAGGCATTCTCACCAAACAATAGGGATGGGTGGTGCCTCTCCCACCACCATGAAAAATATGTAGCTACCCTGACATTATCTTCCATTGCTACAACTAATAGATCATGGTTGACATCATCATCATCAAAAGGAGAAACATATGTATTGTTGGGGCGAGGGCGATCTCCTATCCTCATTGCACTCCTATGTGCCTTAGTGTAGGTGGGCACATCTAGTGCAATAGTCTAGCAATAACCATGCTTTCGCATGACCCGAATCTAGTAGTAAGGTACTATAACAAAATCCTAGTGAACTATCAAAAAATAGTGCTACTGCAAGTTCCTCAGGTATCGACCATCATCAACTCACTGGAAATATCAGTAGGTCTCCACCTAACCTCATCTAGGAAAATAGTGTCAAACTATAGCTACCAAAATTGTACATCTCTAAATCTCCACTGGCCTATCATGTCATACAAGTGGGCCATGGAGATATGATATGACCATTGCTAGGGAAAAGTAACTAGTCGGGTGTAGATGATGTGAGCGAAGGCCCACACCCAAAAAAGTGTGCATGTTGTAAGACATTAGTACTCATATTGTACCTACCACCCTAACTCCTGCTAGAGATGCGCTATCATGTTGGCCCCCTAGGAAAAAATAGTATGATGCTCTACCATCTCTCTAATAGTATGGATGAGACTCCCTATAGTTCTGAGCCTCACCCATTTTGTAATCTAGAATGCAATAGTGACCACCATGACTCGGTGTCACAATGATGCCATGGTACTCGCCTAGTCATACTAGTGCATGTAGGTATGACCTATTTCGTAGCCACCATCTATCCTCCTTGTGTATTAGAGGACACACTCACTCTACTCTCATGTCGATTGAGTGTCATCTAGGGCCACCCATCATTCGTAGATGGGTAGCCCCAAGATTCGATAGATGTCCTCAAGTGTGATATACATCTTTCCACAAGGAAACTAAAAAGATGACGTTGTGGCGTCCCACTGCTCCATCAGGGTTGTGAGTATCCTCTCGTGGTATCTCATCTTTAGCATAGTAAATACATGCCAAAGACCCATCTACTCAAGATGTGTGATCTCACCCTCTATGAGGTGGTTCCTCTACTCATGTACAAGTTAGAATGCTCACCCTCCTAGATGCTTCTAGATCTTTGGGTAGTCTTGCAAAAAAGTAAAAAATTATAAGTCAAAAACATCCAAATTCATCAGAAAAATAAGAAATAATTTATTAAAGAAATATGCACAATGCATATGCATCCTGAGACTTCCATGGTCGTCCAAGGATGCCAGCGCATCCTAGAGATGACAGTGCAAACTCGGGACCTCAGTGCATATCATAGATGATAGTGTGTATATTGGATGCAAGTGTAAAAATGAGACGCTTGTGCACCTTTCCAAGTGAAAACATGCAAAAAATTAACTAAATTACATAGAAAATGAGGTTTAGAGGCCTACTTGGTCCACTTCAAAACTCTCGGTGATGTCCTCCTATAGCTTCTCGAATATTGGTGCCTCATACTCTCTCCTCCTTGGCATTTTTCTAACTTTTCTCTCACAAAACTCAACAATTTTCTCATAGTGAATAGTGAAAATGACCCTTCTAGGGGCCGACCTAGGTTTATATAGGCCCCTTGGGGCCCATTTTCCCTAGATTTTGTGGCTCCCTGGTTTCTCCTGAATTTACCCAACCATGCTGGGGGAAAACTCAGGAGCGGGAATATAGTCACTTATTGATTATATTTTTTCCTTCGAATCAACGAAAATTTTCTTAATCATTCTTCTCTCCATAGTAGCTTTTTCCAAATTTTCAAAGATGACTCAAAATTTTAAGTTTTGTAGGTTAAAGTTTTGAATAATATTTCACAATCCTTTTGTTGTTGTTTGCTGAGCTCAGATGCTAGGGGCATCCTAAGAAATATTTATCTCGACCTTGGTGACCTCTATGGTCCCTTTTTCTTGGCATGCACTTCTATAAAATTTAGAATTCAGGTGAAATTTTTCTTCTCTACTTTAGTGAGGCTAATTTTTTTCCAAAATCAAGCCCACTATAGTGGGGTTAAAATTTAATGTCGTGGAATTGTACCTAGAGAAAATTCCACATTTTTGCATCTTGCCTAGCATTTATGACACCTTAGAAACATTAATGAAAAAATCCCATGAGTCAGAATTTCATGATTCTGGCTCCATGCAGACAAATGGCAAAATGATAGAACCCTGACAACATATTTCCAAAAAATCTAGGCTCTGGACTAATGATTCAATAAGGATGTGCTAAAAATGAATTGATTCCTACTGGAAAGAGGTTGTCTAAACTCCCATTCAATGCAAAATTAAATGGGAAAGTGGTGTAACAACATCACATTCACTAAAAAATTAAACAGTAGTCATGAAGAGCTAGAAAAGAGAAAAGATATTGAGCTGAGATCATGGCAAGATCAAGGTGCTTAAATATCAAATAAAACCAAACCTAGTCATTGCACCAATTATTCAAAAGAGAATGAGAATGGAAGTGGACAATATTGGGATCAAAAACCCCAATTTATTACACATGTAGTACCATGCCTCTATTTCACTAGCTTCCAGTTGTAATGGAAAAGTACCATCCTTGTTGTATGCCATCTTAACCATATTGAAGTACCCACATATCAACCATGTAGCAACTAGTAGTGAATTAACAATCAAATGCCAAATAATATATCTTTCAATAGAATCATTCAAGGCATAAACATTAATAATCCCAAAAGAATGATTATCAATGTTCAGAAGAATCCAAACGAGTCGATGTGTGGGGTCAAACCCATGATCAACCACACATGCTTGACACCATGGGGACATAAGGGTGTCTACTTCACCACGTTTGGCCTCATGTTGAGTTCAAAACATTTTATTGGTTTGCCAAATAGAACGACAAGCTAAAGCAAGAAAAAAACCAAAAAAATTCACTTCTGGAAGACACAAAACATCAATTCCATCATACTTCTTAAGATTATCCCTAATGGAAAACTTCCTAAAGAGGTTTTTTAGACCTCAAACATTTCATGAGAGGAAATTCATGATTGAAACTCCTCCATATCATTGAATTCCAACTCCTCATCCAAAGTGGAGAAGAAATTCTATAAGAATTCTAGTTAAATTGAGCCAATTTGAATGGTTGGAGATGAAAGTATCCATTTATCTCGAACATATTTTCCTTCTTTCAAAGGTCAATAAGGGCTTTGCGACCATCTTTGATCTCCCAACACAGGATTAGATTTATCGATTGTGCTATTATAACTATAGTAGGTTGGGGCATAGCCTTAGGCCTTAGTCATGCTGATGTGATGGTAGAACCAGCCTCAGTTTATTTTCTCTTTATAGGAGGGTTTGAAATATCTTTTGTTGGCTCAAGGACTTTGGAAACTATCCTAGAGCCATTAGACTTATTTTTTTGGTTGGTAACCATTGTCCCCTTTTCCTTTAGTTTGGAAGCCACATTTTTTGCCTAGAGGGGCTTTTCAACATCCTATGGTGACGTAGTGTGAGGGAAATCCTTAATCTTGTGCTTTGGGGACTAGAACCTATAACAAGTGTTTGGTAGATTAAAATAAGTTACTTTATGGGTATGCTAGAGAGAGCTAGCTTGAATATCAATGGACTCTTTTAGATCTTGTGAAAGGTCCACTATGACATAGACTCACTTTTGAGGGTGATCTTGAAAGAACCTATTTGGTTAAACACAAATAACCTTCCATCGAGAGGATGTAGTATGTTGCAAAAAAATCACATAGGGCAAAAAAAACCTAGGAAACTCAATCCAGACTATCACACATAAATTGGTGTCATTTGAGATAGAAAAGTCCTAGGTCCATGACTAGAAAACCAACAAAGAGGACCCGACATTCCAATGACCATGATTCAAGATTTCTTGAACATGATTGACCTCCATGAAGCGAAAAAGAAAAGAGAATTTGGTCAAACTTTGGACCATATCAAGGTGGACCCGATAAGGGACCCAAGCCTGATGGACCCATTCTTTAAGAATAATTTAAGGGGGAGTCCTCCCAAAAATTAACCAACAAGAGTATTATGTTCTAGCTATTGACATGCATAATCAAAATCTAGCAAGGGTAAAACCACATCAGTCGGGGAGTAAGAAGATTTACATTGTGGAACATTTTCAAAAACAAATTCTATGGACACTTTTTTAGAGGGGGAGACATTGAATAAAGCTATCAAACCTCCAACACTAGCAAGAATGGTTGGGTTAGAAATAGATGAAGGAAAAATAAAACCAAGAAAATCATATTAAATGTGGTTGTACACACAAAAAATGAGAAAATCCTGCACCTATGGCATGGTATGACATAAGAGGGGCCAAGAAATACTACAAGCACAAGAAACCCTCGTAGAGCTCATTCAACTTCTACCTAGTTCCCAAACTCATCAATTTTATAAGTGAGATTTAAATGATAGTTGGAATCTATTTTCTAATGGCTTAATAGTTGCTTATAGATGCAAGACTTGTTTCAGAGTCAATTCTCACACAAATATAGGCTATCGGCTTATTATAACTAATAATTATTGGAAGAATCACTTTTGTGTCTATATTTTATGTTCTTTCATAGAGTATTTAAATTCCAATTGTTTCAAAAGAAAAAAAAAGGTAAGGGAGGGTTCCTCTTCAAGCTTAGTGTCTTCTTTTGGTTGAATAAACCCTTCCATCATAGAGCTTATCTAACTAGCATTAGTACAACCAAAAAACCAACCATAAATATATAAATATATTAAATAATAATAATAAAAATTGGTAAAGGATAAGGCAAACATCCTAGTGTCGGCACTGCATGCAACTAAGTTTTCTACTCATTTCGAATATGACTACATTTGTTCAATTGCAGAGGTGTCAAATAACTTTAAAGAATAAATGACCCTTTTATGGTTGGCTCCACTTTAGAATTAGGGTTCCTTGTAATAAAAAAAGTACTTCCCTTGTTTGGTGAGTATCAATGTGGTTTTGCTTCAAAGTAGCCTCTAAATCATAACATTTTTAAATGCCAATATTCTCTCCACTTTAATTACCATGCTCCATCATTTTTTGGATCCCTATGTTACTTGATACTTTAGGTTTAAGTGCGTGGAGCTAGTAAAATCATAAGAGAATGATTTTGGACAACTTAGATTTATTCTTAAACATTGAGCAATATTTTCCCTTCCCTTTGGATGTATTGCATATTTTTTAGAGTTGTCAGATCTAATATCGAAGCTAAGATTTAATTTTAATCCTAGGCTATAGATAGGTAAAAATCATGAATTAATGTACATAGGGCTAATGATGTTCCATTCATGAATCTCATAGGTAATTACATTTGGTAATTAAAGCAAGTTCAAGGTTGTAATTAGGTGAAGACCCAATCTAAATCATTATCTTTTTATTTTCTTTTTATTTACATACAAGGATAAAATATTAAGGTTCACTAAAATATTACATGTAATCAGTTATTAAAATAGCATTAACACTTGTGAAGAAAAAATTCAAACTGAAATCTTTAGGAACTAAAAATCTAACAAGACATTGGTTTATTTATTGATTTGAATCATTTGGATAATTTCATCAATTCTAACAAAGCGAGAATCAATTCGATTAGCCTCACTTTCGTTAATTGATGTATTCTCTACTTTACTAATTAATATGGTTATTCTTATATTATTAGCCTATATCTTAGAGTAATATTTAGATAGAGAAAAATAATTGCATTCTTTTAGGCTCCTTTTTTGAGCTGGCATGTCAAACTATATCAATTTTTTTAATTTTTACTCTTTCTTTTAAAATAGTTCTAGAGCTCTACTATTTATGCCCCATCCTATGATATATGTTTTTGCTAATATTTGACATTCTAAATTTCTTGTACTAAAACCTTATTCTTGAACAATTTTATTTTCTTTGATAGAGCATGTAAGGAAAAAGAACAAATAAATAATAGAATTTTCATAATAATTCCTCTCAAGAATGGAAACTCAAAACCAGAGTGTATGAAAAGTGCATGTACAAATTCATTTATGAAATAAAATTCTATCATTGGGTCTATTTTTTTAAATCTATAGGTACAAGCATTAACGAAGGTTTACAACAACCATAAAATAGAATTTTTATATCCTTTCAAACATCAATATGGGTATATTGATATAATTTTCAATGTAGAACTATCCAATATAGCACTATACTACTGAAAAATCATTTTTTTTATTCAAATAGAAGACATATAAAGAAAAAAATATTTCCAATAGCACTATAAACACCAACTAAGTTTAAATTCCACTTGATCCATATAAAATAATATTTACATATTAAGATGTGCATTTACTCTTAATGGAGTTTGAATGTGTACAAAAACAAGGTATATTCATAATAAATATCAAGTACAATCATAATTCCTTTTAGAAACAACATTATTGCAAAAAAAAAGAATTTATTATGGTTCCATGTGTATATTGTGATGGATATTTTCTAATTGAAAATAATTTAATAATAGGAATTCCATTTGTATGTCATTATATTTCATCAACTTATTCTCAAAAATAGTATAGACTTATTTCCAACTTAACACAAGAAATAAACATTAGAAATTTGTTTTCTCAACTACATTCTTCATATTATTTCATCAAACTTCAACAAAAGGTAAACTGGGTTGGACGGGTGGGGGTGGTGTTATAAAAGACCATAGTGGGAAAATGATGTTGATGCATATGGTTAATGTTTCAGTTTAAACCTCTAATTTTATGGAGGTGGTAATGACTTACCATGGTATTTGTCTTTCCATGAATATAGGTATCTTCAACCTAGCTATAGAAGGTGAATCCCACAATACAATAATGATCCTGACTGGGATGGAAAAACCTTGTTGGTCCCTTTGGGACCCCATACTATCAACACCAAATCTAATGATGAATCTTGAAATTTATAGATCTACTTACGTGTATAAAAATGGTAATAAAGTGGTTTTTGCTCTTGCCAACTGTAGTGTCAAAAAATATCATCCTTTACATTTTCACACTTAATTTAGGAATAATTAATGATAAATTGAACCTAATGTTAGCTTGATCTAGTGTTGGAATGTGTTTTACACATTCACATTAGGTTTAGGACCCTTTTAAGCTAAGTAAACTTAATTTTTCCTTAATTTAGTGTTGTAAAGTGTATTTATTTACACCTTCACATCAAGTTTACGACCCTTTTAAACTAAATAAACTTAAGTCTGCCTTATTTAGGATGTTTTAAAGTGTTGTACCACACTTTCACCCTAATCTACCTTTTTCACTATTAATTAGGCTTATATATGCCTTAATTGGACCTATTTTGCATCCAAAAGCCTTAATTAATGAATCTTTTTGAGGATAATCATGACATAAACCAACACCCAATCATAATTTAGGAGTTTTTAGGTTTTGTGGCCCATATTTACTGATCTCATAATCATATGCCACCTTGGGTGTATGAGTCCCACCTAATTTTTTGGGCCTTAATCTATATTTTTAATCATTCTAAGTATTTTTCAAAAATGTGTACCAAAGTTAAGCATAAAGGGACTCATACACCACTTATGGTGTATGAGTCCCATGTGGCTCAAAATCAAGTTTACTTCAAATTCTTGGTCGGATTTTATCTTATTAGATATGATGTCAGCTTGCAGTGTTGTAATTTTAAGAAATTTGGCATAAACAAGTATAAATACAAGGTTAATTCACTCATTTTTACCTAAGACATTCAAGAGAGAATTCCCAATAGGAATTTTATGAATACAAGAGCTTACAAGACATCACAAAAGTTTTAATCTTTAAAGAATTCAAAGGAAAATTTCTTCATCATTTTTTGTAGTAATTCAAGATCCATCATCATATCAAGGTCATCAGGCATCGAGAATGTTGTTGAGCTAGTGTTGTGATGTTGTATTTAAGGTCTAAGATTAAGCATTATCCTACATTTATTTCAAGATCTAGATCTAAATCCTTCATGGTCACTGCATGTTAGATTACTGATGTACAAGACATTATTCAAGGTATAACTGTTCCTGTTTCATGTCATTATTTCATTATCTCAGCATTTGGTTTAATTACCTAGAAAGGGTTTGACTAGGGAAAACCCCCATTACCTAACAATTAACAAGCTTTTTCCTTCTCTCTACACATGTGATTGCAAATCTAGGTGTCTCGAAGCTTGAATATCTATTAAAGATTAGGTTGCAAGGTTGGTATCTTCACTAGAATTCACCTATGTAGGTTGCATATGAAGGTTTCATATCTAGAAATGAAGCGTGGAAATAAGAGTCAAAATTGGAGAGTTGATTCAGATGTTAACCCTTTGAAAAATCTGAGTAGGACTGATACAAAACTTGTGACATATGAGTTCCAATACAAGTCTTCTTCCATATTTCATTTGTTTCAAATCATAGAAACCTAGTCTAGGACTAAATTACCCTGACTAGCGTATGAGTCCTAATTAGCATTAAATTCAATATTATCAGCATTTCAAGTATTTATCCTATCATCTCTAGGTTTTCAGGTGCACAACTTTCATCTCTCAGCTTTATGTTCTGATTTACATGCTTTTCTAGTTCATTTAGTGAAATCTTGCATTCCAGTAGGTTTAAGCATTAGGTCTTTCCTTTCATTAGTCTTTTCCAGCCCTAGCTTGGTGGTGAACCCCTATTTAGTTTATAATCATACCCAAGTACAACCCTATTTCAAGATCTCTTTCGTCTTTACACACATTAGATTGAGATCTCTAGGGTTCTTCTTGAATGAGAATGAACAATATTGTTATTCTATCTCCCAAGCATAGAAAGAAAAAAAAAATTCTACCCTTCATTTTGTGAAATTTTGTTTAGAACACCTTAATTTTTATTTGGATTCCATCATTATCCTAGATTTTTCTTGTATTAAGATTGTGATAGGGTAGGGTTGGATGGAACAATCACTATTCCATGCTCTAGATCTTTGCTAGCAAGATCTCCTTGGTGTCTTAACCACCTTAACCTTTAGGACCTTCTTCATGTTTAGGTACCCCTGGTTCTCTTGGCCAACCCCACTACCATCTCAATTCAAACCTACCAAGCCAACCTTGGTGCAATGCTTCAATTCTTTCCTTAGCCCTTAATCTTCCCTAAAGGCTAACCTAATCTCAACACTCAATTTGATCTTTGCAAGGGTGTGGGGATGTTTCCAACATGTTCACACCATCACAACTTGGTTCTAGGGAGTCCACCTTACTTCCTTTGGCCATCGCTTTCTCCAAACCCTCATCTAGGGTTAAAAAGGCTACTAGCCCAAGAGCCTCAATTAGGCCTCCAACTTCGGGAAAACAGGTTAGAACTCTTAAGTTCTCCAAAGACCACCCAATCTTTCCTTGAGCTTCTTAGGGTATATAACCACCTCTCAATGATTTCAGGGGTCCTAAGTCTCCACTTCTCATACAATACTCTCAAGTGGAAATGATCTAAGAACCTAGGTTTTGTAGTTCTTTTTTGGCTTTAGTGCAGACTGGTTAAGAATTCCTCTCACCAAATGATTTGATGGAGCTCCTTCCTTATTTCCATGCCTTGGCAAGGCATACACCTGCCTCTCCACACTGTGAATTTCCAGGAGATGGACACCCTTGCAACTCAAGTGCTTTGCACTTCCTGTCTTTCCTAGCCGGGCACTGTCAAGCTCGCCTAGGAGAAGATTTTCTCTAGGATTCCCTGACTCCTAACCACTCCTAACCCTATCCTATTTATATACATGGAGCCTAGTCACAGTTCCCAAGGGCCCTACATAAATTACAGTGGGAATGTAACTAAACCTCCACTATTTACAGTCTGCCAGTCAGAACAGTAACTCAAAAGAAAAAAATTAACTATAAAGCATGCCTGAAAATTGAACACACTCACTAAATTCTACCAAACAAAGCTTTAAGCACAACTACACTTCATTCTCTAACAATTCACAGTGCCATAATCCCTCCTAATAACACAAATTCAAAACAAAACACATAATTTACATAACCTTCTCACTATCCTCACTTGTATTCCTGAATTTTCAATATTGCAAAAGCTTCCAACCTTCCTTTCAGGTTGAAGCACACCATAAATAGGTTCTCCAATTCAGTTAAGCTCGGTCCTAACTGCTCCATTTCCACTTGTGGCATTCAATAGGCCTTATTTGCAAAATTTTAAAGAAACTAACACCTAGGAAGGTGTACAAAGGTCTTAAATCATCCTTGTAGCAAAACCCCAATCTAGCAAATGGTCAACATGACCTTTATGAACATATTATCTGATCTCAAATGCCTCTAAGGCAAAAACTCAAGAAATGGAAGGAGTTTGCTACATTTGGCCTACATAATTGCCAATTCTTGACCTTCTAGTTAACTCTCCTAGATGAACTTTGGGGTGCTCCTGCACCATTCTCCCCCTCTGCATAGACATTAAGGAATGTGGGGAGAGATTAGGGATGGGTCAATTCCCTACTTCTTGAACTGGGCTTCATCCACCCATGTAGCCTCCGATTCTGGCTTGTCCTGCCACTTGATAAGGTGCTCCCTGTACACTTTGTGTCTTGTAGATTTCTTCACCCTACACTCCAATATCCTCTCTGCTTGTAGCTTGTCCTTAGGAGGTAAGTTTATGTTGCTTACATCATTGAAGATCTCCCTACTTTTCTAATCCATGTCATTGATTGGTCCTTTATACCTGATCAGATCAACTACATTGAACACTGGAGAGATGCCTAAATCTGCAGGTAGCTCCACCTTGTAGGCATTCTTCCCATACTTGGCTAACACCTTCCATGGTCCCACTCTTTTCATATGAAATTTGGTTGATGTACTCTTGTGCAACCTGGATTTATTAAGGTGGACCATGACATAGTCTCCTATTGCAAATTGCAAATCTTTTCTTGACAAATCTACCTTATCCTTCAACTTTTGAGTAGCCTCAATGACTATCTTCTTTACCTGCTCCTGAATCTCCTTCATGGTCTGGGTTAAGTCCTCTACATGTCCACTCCTATGCTCCATAGCTCCTAGATCCCTAAGCTCACATATACCTCTTGGGTGCATTCCATACACAACCTCAAAAGGACTCTTCCCTGTGGTCCGGTTCACACTGTCATTATAATCATACTCAGCCTGTGAGATAACCATGTCCCATGTTTGTCCATACTCTTTGGTTAGGCACCTTAGAAGGTTACCTAACACCCTGTTAACCACCTATGTTTGATCATCGGTCTGAGGATGGTAAGTTGATCCAAAAGACAGGTTGGTACCTAATCTGCTCCATAGAGTCTTCCAAAAGTGACTCATGAACTTCACATCCCTATCTGAAACAATGCTCAAAGGAAATCCATGGATCCTTACAATTTTCTTGAAGAAAAGGTGATCTATATATCTAGAATCATGAGTGGTTTTCCAAGGGATAAAGTGACTCATCTTACTGAATCTATCTACCACCACATAGACACTATCAAACCATGTCTTGGTCTTAGGGAGTCCTACCACAAAGTCCATGCTAACACACTCCCATGGTCTGTTAGGAATGGGTAGGGGTTGATATAGACCAAAATTACTAGCTCCTCCCTTAGCTTTCATACACACTACACATTGCTCCACATAGCTCCTGACATCCCTTGACAACTTAGGCCAATAGTAGAACCTTTGCACTAGTTCTAATGTCTTGTTGATGCCAAAAGGTCCACTAAGACTACCATTATGCTTTTCTTGAATGGGGTTTTCTCTCATTGATCTTTTTGGAACACGTAACTGATTCCCTTTAAATAACAATCCACTTTGCAATATATATTCTGAGTATTGGCTATGAAAATGATTCTCAAAGTCAGAACATACCTTGTAGGCCTCTGAAAAGTCTTCATCCTCTCCATAGAGATCCTTGAAACTCTCTATTCTAATGCTTTTGGTCTGTATCTCTTGCACTATCAGCAATCTCCTGCTTAGTGCATCTTCTACCTTGTTCAATTGTCCCTTCTTGTGCTTGATGGTGAAAGTAAAAGCTTGGATGTACTCCATCCATTTCAAAAGTCTATTTCTCAACTTCTCTTGGGTGTTGATATAACTAAGTTCCTGATTGTTAGTAAAGACCACAAACTCCTTGGGTAGAAGGTAATGCCTCCACTTCCTAAGTGACTGAACCAAAGCATAAAGTTCTAGGTTATAGGTAGAATACTTCTTCTTAGCTTCATTGAGCTTTTCACTGAAGAAAGCTATAGGCCTACCTTCTTGACTAAGCACTCCTCCTACTGCAACTCCACTAGCATCACACTCCATAGTAAACAACTTGTCAAAGCTAGGTAATAAGAGAATAGGTTGAGTTGCCACTTCTTGTTTCAGTTTCTCAAAACCTTTCTCAGCTTCTTGAGTCCACTTAAACTTGGTATTTAAGCCACCTTTGATTGTATCTAGTATTGGTGCACATATGCCACTAAAGTTCCTTATGAATTTTCTATAAAATTGAGCCAATCCATGAAAAATTCTTACCTTTGTCCCTATGGTTGGTGTAGGCCAATTTAGGATAGCTTCCATCTTGCTTGGATCCATCTTCAATGATCCTTGGGACACTACAAAACCCAAATATAAAAGCTCCTATTTAAATAACTCACATTTCTCTAGGTTGATGGCTAACTTCTCTTCTTGCAATCTTCTAAGAACCAACTCCACATGCTTTAGGTGTTCTTCTATTGTCTTGCTAAAGATGAGTATATCATCAAGATATACCACCACAAATATCCCTGCAAATTCATTGAGCACCTCATTCATGAGCCTCATGAATGTGCTAGGGGCATTAGAGAGGCCAAATGGCATAACTCTCCACTCATACAACCCATCTGTTGTCTTAAATGTTGTCTTCCACTCATCTCCATCCTTGATTCTGATCTGATGGTATCCACTCTTGAGATCCAACTTGGTGAAGTGTTGAGCTCCTCCAAGACAATCCATCAAGTCTTCAATCCTAGGGATAGGGAATCTATACCTGATTGTGATTCTATTTATTGCTCTAGAATTAGTGCATAATCTCCACTTGCCTACTTTCTTGGTTGCTAAGACAACTGGCACTGCACATTGGTTGATGCTCTTCCTAATCAATCCTTGATCCAATAACTCCTACACTTGTCTAGCTACCTCTAGATTCTAATCCGGTGTAAGCTTATAAGCTACTTTATTTGGCAATGAATCTCCTAGTATGAAGTCAATTTGATGACTAATGGCTCTCTTTGGAGGTAAATTTACAGGTGCACCATCACTCACTATGTCTTTATACTTCTTAAGCAACTTTTGGACTGCTCTGGGTATGATTATTTTCTTAGAATTGTCATATTCTTTAGGTTGCAACATGACCACATATCCTTCACCCCCTTGATGTAGGTTGTTAAGGAACTCTTTACCACTGCTCAACAAGACACTAGGTGTCTTTGACTATCCTTCTTCCTCTTCTGACAATGACTGCAATTTAAATGTCTTCCCATCCTTTTTGAAAGAAATGGTATTCTCTTTCCCATCATACATGGCACTTCTATCATACTGCCATGGTCTGCCCAATAGAAGATGGCATGCATCCATGGGTAACACATCACAAATCAGTTTATCCTTGTACCCTCCAATGGAAAACTCCACTATTACTTGCTCATTGACAAGAACACTCTGCCCATTGTTCAACCATGTTACTTTGTAGGGGTTAGTGTGGGGTACCTTCTCCAATTTCAAATTCCTTACTGCCTCTTCTGAGATGATGTTATCTATTGAACCTGAATCCACAATAACCTTACATACTTTCCCAAGTATTTTGCATCTCACTCGAAATAAAGCTCTTCTTTGTTTTGGCTCTTCCTTGACCAGTTGTCTGATCAAAACTCTCCTAAACGTCAGATTCTCCCCCATTTCTAATTCAATGTGACTGAGCTCTGGTGATTTAGTACTCATGGAGTCCTCTTTTGCATATGCCACTCTCTTCTCAGTATTTGATGAAGATGCTTTCTCTGGGCACCTATAAGCTAGATGGCCTACTTGACCACAATGGTAACACTTCATATTAGCAAAGTATGAGTTGCTCCTGCCTACTCCTCTTCCTCTATTTGATCCTCCTTGAGAACCTCTACCTCTTCCATAACCTCCTCTAGAAGGTGTTTCACTTCCATGCTCAGTGAGTTTAGACTCTCCTTGGTTTCTTTGCTCAATTCCTCTACCTTGGTAGCCACCTCTATGTCCTCTTTGATCTCTGCCTTTTCCTCTACTCTTAGAAGCCTGATCATGTTTCCTCTTGATTCTTTCCTCAATCTCGATAGCTAATTGGTAACATTGGTGTACTTTCTTAGGACTTAGAAGAGTCATCTCCTCTTGAATGTTCCACTTCAAGCCGTTAAGATACCTAGCCACCTTGAGACTTTCATCTTCTGAAACATTGGACCTCATACAAAGCTTTTGAAACTCCTTAGTGTAAGTGTTCACATCTTGGTCTCTTTTCCTCAAGCTTTGTCTCTTCTTATGTAACTAAATCTCATAATCATCTGGTGTGTAAGCCTCTCTCACTTTTTCCACCATACCCTTCCAAGTTGAAATAGGCTTCTTGCCTTCCTTTTCCCTCTCTGTCTGAATGAATTTCCACCATGTCAAGGAAAATCCTCTCAATCTAGACTTGGCCACCTTTACCTTTTGTGCTTCAGTGACTCCATCACATCAAAATGGTTCTCCATGCCTTCTATCCAATCCATGACTAGATCAACTTCCAATTTTCCACTAAACAGTGGTATGCCTTCATGTGCTTTCCCACTCAAAGCTTTCAATGCCTTCAAGAAAGGATCCTCTTGTAGAATAGGGTTAGGTTTATTGGTCTTGTCTTCCTCAATAACCTCTTCACTCTTTGGTACCCTACCCTCCAATCTATCACTGACCTCATCGGCCTTGATTTGCACATTGCTCAATGCTTTCCCAAGTTGAGCTAGTCTTTCTCTCAACCTCCTATTATCTTCCTCCTGATCTTCAACCTTATTTGCTAACTCAATTTTTTTCACCATGGTTGTGAAACCACTGGATTCAAGGTTTGACATACAAGATTCTATCCCAAATCTTTAACTTGCTCTGATACCAATTTGATAGGGTAGGTTTGGATGGAACAATAACTGTTGCATGCTCTGGATCTTTGCTAGCAAGATCTCCTTGGTGTCTTAACCACCTTAACCTTTAGGGACTTCTTCATGTTTAGGTACCCCTGGTTCTCTTGGCCAACCCCACTACCATCTCAATTCCAACCTACCAAGCCAACCTTGGTGCAATGCTTCAATTCTTTCCTTAGCCCTTAATCTTCCCTAAAGGCTAACCTAATCTCAACACTCAATTTTATCTTTGTAGGGATGTGGGGATGTTTCCAACAAGTTCACACCATCACAACTTGGTTCTAGGGAGTCCACCTTACTTCCTTTGGCCATCGCTTTCTCCAAACCCTCATCTAGGGTTAAAAAGGCTACTAGTCCAAGAGCCCCAATTAGGCCTCCAACTCTGAGAAAATAGGTTAGAACTCTAAAGTTCTCCAAAGACCACCCAATCTTTCCTTGAGCTTCTTAGGGTATATAACCACCTCTCAATGATTTCAGGGGTCCTAAGTCTCCACTGCCCGTACAGTACTCTCAACTGGAAATGATCAAAGAACCTAGGTTTTGTAGTTCTCTTCTGGATTTCCTATAGACTGGTTAAGAATTCCTCTCACCAAATGAGTTGATGGAGCTACTTCCTTCTTTCCCTACCTTGGCAAGGCATACACCTACCTCTCCACACCGTGAATTTCCTAGAGATGGACACCCCTGCAAGTCAAGTGCTTTGCACTTCTTGTCTTTCCTAGCTGGGCACTGTCAAGCTCACCTAGGAGAAGACTTTCTCTATGATTCCCTGACTCCTAACCACTCCTAACCCTATACTATTTATAGAAATGGAGCCTAGTCACAGTTCCAAAGGGCCTGTACATAAATTACAGTGGGAATGTAACTAAACCTCCATTATTTACAATCTGCTAGTCAGAAGAGTAACTCAAAAGAAACAAATTAACTACAAAGCACGCCTGAAAATTAAACACACTCACTAAATTCTACCACAAAAATCTTTAAGCACAACTACACTTCATTCTCTAATAATTCACAGTGCCATGAATGCTCCTAATCACACAAATTCAAAACAAAACACAAAATTTACACAACCTTCTCACTGTCCTCACTTGTATTCATGAATTTTCAATATTGCAAAAGCTTCCAACCTTCCTTTCAGGTCGAAGCACACCATAAATAGGTTCTCCAATTCAGTTAAGCTCGGCCCTAACTGCTCCATGGCCACTTGTGGCATTCAATAGGCCTTATTTGCAAAATTTTAAAGAAACTAACACCTAGGAAGGTCTACAAAGGTCTTAAATCATCCTTGTAGCCAAACCCCAATCTAGCAAATGGTCAACATGACCTTTAGTTACATATTACCTGATCTCAAATGCCTCTAAGGCACAAACTCAAGAAATGGAAAGAGTTTGCTACATTTGGCCTACACAAATTGTCAATTCTTGACCTTCTAGTTAACTCTCCTAGATGAAT
The DNA here is from genome assembly GCA_007115665.2 of Sequoiadendron giganteum. NCBI lineage: Eukaryota > Viridiplantae > Streptophyta > Pinopsida > Cupressales > Cupressaceae > Sequoiadendron > Sequoiadendron giganteum. The sequence goes on along the minus strand of CM021100.1, from coordinate 558,959,628 downwards.
TTTGGGGTGCTCCTACACCACATTGCATTAGGGTTTGCATTAGTTAATTTGCATTCTAGGGTTTCTATATCTTGCATTAGTGAAAGTGCATATAGGTTGCATTTTTATATTTTACATCATTGAAAATCATCTAAAATCTAAATTTACATTTAGCCTACACATCATCCAAAGCTAAAAGGCATAAAAACTCACTTAATTTGTTTTGAAACTTGTGAAAAAAACCCACTAGGACTCATACACCCCTTTGGGTGATTTAGTCCCAGTACAAATTTTAAACTGCCTTTTACACTATTGAAAAACTTGTTTCTGCACTTTTGTTTACTGCCATTGTTTTTTTTTTTGTTGGATAATTTTATGTTACATGCATTTCATTTAAATCTAGCTTAAATTGTTTCATTTCATGCATTTCTTAATTACAATATGTAGGGGTTGATTCCCTATAAGGTATGTAGAGGATGATGAATTTAAGGAGATTTGTGGTTCTTGTAATCAATTCAATGGAATTTTTCATGAAGAGATTTCTGATTTTATGATTCAAGAAGGTTCACTATTTAAGGGGTGCCAAATTTGTGTTCCCAAGTTATCTATGAGACATAATTTAACTAAGGAGAAGCACAGTGGCAGCTTGGCTGGTCACTTTGGTATAGGTAAGAAGGCACTATTATTGGCCAAGGATACAAACTGATGTGAGAAGGTGTAAGAAAGGGTGACCAACCACATCAAGGCCCTAGGTTGAGGAGGGGTGAGAGCAGAAACTTTCCCTAACTTACCTTAGCTTAAGGGAGTGTTGGAAAAGGTAGGGTGAGAATGATGAGGACTATAAGGTCCTTTGATCACTTTACAAGACTTAGATTTGCGAGGAGACTAGGTGAGTTGATTTTTAGAGTCAACTCGATGTCTTAGATAGATACTTGTTAGAGGAAAAAAGTGCGATTTTGGGACGACAGTGTGGCATGATGGCATCTCTTAGGTGCACTCGCATTTGTATGTCTAGAGGACCAAAAAAACAAGGTCTAATAGTTTGAAAACAAACTATCGGCCTATTTAAGATTTGTAAGTGAACAAAATAATACTATGAAATAAGAGACATGTAAATAGATATGATAAAACAAATAGATTAAGGCTAGGGTGTCAAGAATGATTTCACACAAAAGCTTGCTCACCAGCTAGCTCCACGAAGCATGCCCATGTATACACAACAAAGAGGAAAATTGTTGGGGGGTTCTATTGGGGTCTACCTTAGTTAGACCCCCATTTTGGTGTTTTCACCTCCATAGACAACCAAGTTGGTAATGACATAGAAATAATATGATAAAGAAGGACATTTGAAAGGAAAAGAACACTAAAACACTACCAAACAATAATATTCTAACTCAACCAAGTAATAGAGAAGGAAAGTAGAGATCTTACCACCTCCACCAAGAGCGCTCAAGGCTAATGGGGGAGAAAATGAGAGGGACTCAAGCGTTTGCTACAATGGTGTTGTTCTACACTTGCTGCTATGGAGTGAAAGAATTTTCTTGAATGCTTGAAGTGCTTGAACATGTAGATGGAATTTTCTAAGTGTTGAAATGGAAGCAAAGTGAATGAATTTGAAGGAGAGATGAAGGAAATGACCATATTGGGTCAATTAGCCAAAGACGGCATTACAAAATGACTTCCAATGGGAAGTGTAATGCCTTAGCAAGCTCCAACTGTAGCAATCTACCGGGGACATAAGCGCGCCACACACATTTTTGTGCAGCAAGTGGGTATCCCCGATAGTCATTCCTCCATTGACACTCAAAATAGGTGCCAAGTGGAATGGGGACAGTGAGATTATGTGGAATTAAGCTTTCGAATTTTTTTTTCTAATGTGAGGAAGGGTAAAAGGGGAATTTTCATTAGGGGTGAAAATTAACTCCTATACATTTTTCCCCCACTTTACTGAGCATGAATACCAATGAGTGCTCTGGTAAATTAGGTCGAAGAAGTAGCTGGGTAAGAGATGTATACTTACCATCGAGGATGTATACCATGATCTAGCAAGCATGATAGTGTAGGATAGGAAAAGGACTTAATAGCTCTATAGAACTATGAAGCTGAAGAAATAAAGTGCTTTACAAGCCCACAAACCTGCTAGGAAGGTATCTTCTAAGAACTCTCACATGAAGTAAACTAAGAAAAGTGCCTTATAGACTCGCAGACCTTAAAGGAAGGTATCTCCCAAGAAGTCTCAGATGAGGTAAACTGAGAAAAGTGGAATCTACAGAGTCAAAAAGTGGTGACATGTTTACCCGCAAGTAGAACACATTAGGAAGCAACCACATAGGCCATTAAGCAGACAGTCACACAGACCATCCAAAATTTGGAGAAATTTGATAAGGGTCCCTTGGGAACCCTTCAAAAGGAAGAGGGGTCCACTCAAGGAACAAACTATTTGAAAATGAGGTCTAGTCAGGCTACCCCCAAGCTAGACATGAAGATGTGAATTGGGTCTAGTTAGGCTACCCTCGAGCTAGACGCAAAGATGTAAAGAAGGTCTAGTAAGGTTGCCCCCAAGCTAGACACAAAGATAGGAAACATTTCTAGTGGAGTTGCCCCCAAGATAGATGCCATATAGAATACTTTTGAAGGGGTCCATTGGGAACTCGGTGTGAAAAGAAAGGGTCAACTCAAGGAATGCACTGCTCGAAATCTGGTGTCTTCTTTCTCAAAATAATTCATCATCAAGGAATCCTTTTGAATTTCTCCCACATTGGGGGAAGATAAAAGTTGTTCTAGCTTCAGAGGAAGGTTTCTAAGTCCTTTATTAATGAACCCATGATGAAGGAAACATGTTTCGTTAGGGTTTTAAGTTGAGAATGCTATTCTCACAAAGAAGTGTATGAAAAATCTTGAGAAAATAATTTTTGGCAACAAATGCATTTTTTGAAGATCGAGGCGATGTAAAGGTAGTGTTGTCACACTCGAGAGGGACAACTCAAGAAAATAAGGGAGACAAATAAAGATAAATAAAAAGGAAAGAGAACATGAAAAATGGGTATATGGGGATCTAGTTTCATGGGTTCAGACCTACAGTTTCTTATATAAATAAAATTTTACCATAGTGCAAGGTGAAAGATCATCAATCCCTAGCTAGATCAGGAAGAATGCACTGAAAAAAAAGTGAAAATAAAAAATTTGGTCAACATGGAAGGGAAGGCTAAATGTTCCCAATGCTTTAGACTATCCCTAATTTGCTGAAAGTCAATCACAAAAATCAAAGTATGATGATCTACAAATAGAAGAGGTTTACAAAAAATATACCACCTGTATCCAAGAACCAAGAAGGGTGACAAGGGTCATCTAGGCACATATAGCATGATGATGAAGGAACACATCATGATACACACACATATAATCTAAGATAAAGAAGGGGTCTTCCCCTAACACTGATCAACCAAGAGGTCATCATATTCCAACTCTAGATCATCGTACGGGAAAGGAGGACGAGCCTAAAGTGGTGGAATGTTAAGGGGAGGAGCTTCCAACACTCTTGCAACAAGGGCTAAGGAAGATGGACCTCCAAGGTATCTGTCACTCAATTCTTGTGGGTTTAATGTCAATGACTTTGTGAAGATTGCTGACAATGTTGCAAATTCATCCACCAAGTTAAACATACAATTAATGGGAGTGCAATTTTTCACCTCAGTGGATAGAGGAGTTTGCACCTGAGGTTCACTGCTAAGCTCATCGAGTGATTTGGGAGCAGTGATGAACTCAAGCGAGGCTGTGATTGGTTACATTACTAGGACATAACAAGTTAGCATGGGGCCATATTTTGGAGAAGGTGGGATCCTCTTACATTCTCCATTGCTTGAAGGACCACTCTCTACTTTTTTCTTTGTCAGGGGAGGTGAACTCCCGATAGATAGGGAAAAAAGGAGAGAGGAAGAGGAGGAGAGAACTGCAATAGATATGGCTGAGGTGTTAGTCATATCTATGGGCTTTGGGAAAGGTGGAACATATATAATGGATGTAAACATAGCCAAATCTATTGAAGGATTGATGAACACCTGTGCCTTTTTAAGGTCAAGCACATTCACGCTTGCAATGGAAAGTGGGAGTGATATAGAGTTTCTTTGAATGGGAATAGAGGGGAAAAGAGAGGAGAATGCAGTAGAAGGCCTTAAAATAGGGGTACTCATCTCCTCTTCCTTCACTTATGAGGTGACCTATTTATCTAGGAGAGCCTTTTGTTGACGCTTTCATTCATGCGCAAGGCAGTTTCTGTGACTCTTTTAACTAGAGGTAAGATGTTGTGAAGGAACAAAAGGCTCCTTATTATCCATGGGAGTTTCCTACAGAACTATTTCCAATGAAGGGATGGGATCTTGCATGTGAGTAGGAGGGATAGTTTCAAAGCTATCAAGGGGATTCACCTCCAATGTCTCAGAAGCGGGCCTCCTCCCACTCACTACTTTAGAAGTAGGGGCGGTAGGAGGCCGCAGAGGCGAGGATGTAGAGGATTCCCCATTGGGGGATTTCTACCTACCCTATAAGTAGTACAAAGGTCCAAGAGGCTTGGTAGGGAAGCTCGATATCCTAATCTTGGGTCTACGCAAAGTAGGCACTATTAGACTCAGTGGGTAAAGACTAGGCTTACTCATACAATACTCCTCCCAAGAAAGAGGAGTGGACAAGGCAACTCGAGAAGGAGCAAGCTTCTCCTTTCCATTTTAGGAAGAGGAGGAAGCTAGCTATTTTTCTATAGGAAGGGTCACTTTCGACTATCCCTTGCGCTCATTTTTTTACTTTACATTGTTCTTATAAAGTATGTCTTTTTCTTGGAGGAAATAGACCAACTAGAGTAGGCCAAAAGTGATCTAATGAATATCCCCCATGAGACACCATAGGCTGGTATCCAATATCATGCACTACATGCATGACACCTTCATGGGAAAAATTTAAACATTTATGAATTACAAAGGGAATCTCATTCATGGAAGCTAGCCATGGTATGCCAAACTTCACCTTGAATAGGTCTGACTCAGGAATAACATTGAAAAGTGTGTCTACATTCCTAGGTCCAACTAGGATAGACAAGGTTGTTGAGCCATATGGTTTCAGAGCAAGGCCATCATGTGTACGAATGAAAATCTTTATTTTTTATTTATTCCTCCCTTTGTAAGGTTTTTTAAAATAGAGGCCTCCGTGATGAAATTCACTCTATTCGCAGGGTCGACTAAGACCCCTATCACAATGTTTCCATTGAGGTGAGAGGGAATGTAGAGCGAAGAATGTTGATCATTTTTTGGTACATCACATGAAGTGAATTTTATATCTAGTGAACTGATCTAAAGATGAGGAGTTAAATTAACCATGTTAACATATGCTTTAGGTTGAATAACATAATCAACAGGATTGATAATCATATTAGCAGAATGCAACAAAAATGGGTTCGTGTATATCTGCAATTCACTATTAGCTTTCACCACTAATTTGTTTCTATTTTGTTTGCTTCCATCAAGATGAATAGTACCATCCTCGATACGATCCTATATCTCATGAAGAAGGTGCATGCACTATTCGGTATCATGTCCATTAACTCGATAGTATTGAAAATATGTATTTTCCTCATACCAGCTAGGGTAAGGCTCCCTTATAGGCTTAAGAATTGGGAAGCTAATGATCTTATCCTTCAACAAATTTTGTAAGATGGAGGAATAATATTCTGATAACTTTGTGAATTTTTGGTCGCATCTAAGGTCGTTATCCAAAGTGGCTACTATATTCACAATGACTTAAATCCTTTTCCAGAGATTGATACAATGGATTTCCTTTAGAATGGAAGCGCCAAATAGGTCACCCGAATTGAACCACCATCTGTTGATACTCCTGTAGGGTTGCACACAGATGTACAAAATAAGGGTATTTCATAAGGGAAAAATTCTCTTGCCAGGGCCTTTGTAAGTTCCCTATGAACACCTTCTACACATTGGAGTCTGATATCGAGTATGAGATTTGTGAAAAGAGTGCCTAATAGCATGCTATAAAATTGGTAATCTTCTCATTGTCCCCTTGTTTACATTAGATAAGGTCAAAGAAGGTCATCTTAGGTCCAATGTTGTCTTGGAACTATCGTAGGAACTAGTTCACAAGTTGATCGAACATAAAGATGGAATTTTCGGGCAAGAAACAATACCACTCGAGTGTTGTGTCCTTGCGAGATTGAGGGAATATTTTTTCCATCAATGTATCATGATGGAAGAAGTCTATGTATAAGGCATTAAAGGTAGAAAAACATATTTATGGGTCCCCTTTGTTGCCATATTTCTCAAATTTAGGAATCTCCATCCCTTGTGGAAAAGGAGTGTTTAAGATCGCTATCGACAATAGGCTATGTCAGAAAAAGTGCTAGAAGATAGGTTGGGCAGAAGCTTGAGAAATGTTTGCCAATTGGTTATGCATATTCACCATACTCTAAAGAAGGGTGTTTAGAATTAGGTCGTTAGAAGATATAAGACTAGTGGAACCGCCATGAGATCCACCACCCAAACCGCCGCCATGACTACCATCGGAACCACCACCGATGGCAACACCACCAGCATGAACTCTGTCAAAGCCATCACCACTTCCAAAGCCACTACCGACCTCCACTCAAACAAATTCTATCAGTGCCACCTTTGTCACTGAAGCTACCACAACCAAAGCCTCTACCAATCATCCTCCCAAAACCTCCACCGGCAAAGGTGATAGGAGGGGTGAGATGGAAACCCGAATGGTTTCTGTTGACTTTAACAATTTCAGAACTTTCAAAATAAATAGGGATATTGATCGAAAGGACTGTGTTAGCCATGTATATGGATGTGGGAGGCATCAACACTCCTAACTATCTCTCATTTTATTCAAAGGGGGCACCTTGTACTATGCTACCATGGTTCGAAGGGGTGCACGCTTTGACTAAAATAGTGAGACTAGCTAGGAATTCTATGCTTGTTTAGTCTTTTCCTATCATATATTTTATTTCATTGATAACTATAGCAGCCCTAGCTAGCTTCAAGATTTTATCCAAGTGATTTTCCAAAGAATACAACCCTTTCCTCAGACTAGCAACATACTCAGAAGGGATGTGGAAAACTTCACACTCGTATATGGAAGATTATGTAGGTGATGCAAGAGTAGGGACGTGGTCAGTTTCATTGAAGAATCTTGACTCGCATTTTTATACCTTATCCTGCATGGTGAGGCCAATTGTAGAACCGGAATAGAGACTCATACAAAAATTAGAAGTGACCTTCATATTCTCCATCAGAAGGTGTCATAAAATTCTCCTAATAATATACCCAAAGTTCATGGCCTAGGTTGGGATGCTCATAAACCTTCACAATGCATAGGGGTACAATAATCAAAGGGTACAATGGGAAAATCTCCAACACCAAAAAATCATTAGATGTTGGTTCATGTCAAGTTCACCAAAATTGTAAGAGGGGGACCAACCACGTCAAGGCCTTAGGTCATGGAGGGCCAATAGCAGCAGGCTACCCTAACTTACCTCATCTTTAGGGAGTGTTGGAAAAGATGGGGTGAGAATGATGAGGACTATAAGGTCCTTTGATCACTTTGCAGGCCCGAGATTTGAGAGGAGACTATGTGAGTTGGTTTTTGAGGTCAACACTATGTCTCGTATAGCTCTCTATAAGAGGAAAAAAGAATGGTTTTGGGATGATAGCATGATGCGCTAGTGTCTCTCAGGTGCGTTGGAATCCGTATGGCTAGAGAACCAAAAAGACAAGATATAACTACTAGAAAACAAACTAGCTGCCTAGTTAATGATTTCTAAATGAACAAAATAAAACTATGAAATAAGAGACATATAAACGAATATGATAAAAAAATAGATTAATGCTAGGGTGACAAGAATTATCTCACATAGAATATTGTTCGCCAACTAACTCCATGAAGCACACCCACCTACACACAACAAAGAGGAAAATTTTTGGTGGGTTATATAGGGGTTTGCCTCAGTCAAACTCCCATTTTGGTGTTTCCACCTCCACGGACATCAAATTTTGCAATGATATAAAAATAATATGATGAAGAAGGAATTTTTGGGTGTAAATAAAGTCTTGTACCTAGTTAATTCATTACTAGGGGACTTATTCACACATGTTAATTTTACTTAGGTCATAGGAAGGTATCTTTCTAGAAGGTGTTAGTTGTCATTAGTTTTTATCTTATCTTTTGACTTCTAACACATCTGAACCTAGGTAATTGTGATTAGTTGTCTCATGTCATATGATTAAAATACTTGTCATAATCCTATGACATTTTGTATCTCACCTTAGCTATATAAGCAATGGGTCTCTCTCATTTTTAAATCAATCAACACAATCATATAACAATTTTATCATTGAATCATATTGATAAGAGTATAATTTATTCTTGTCATATTCTATTCTCTCTTTTTATTCTTTCTATTTGGTCTCAAGATCTTGGAAGCCATAAAGAATTATAACATGGTATTAGAGCGGGTTGGGTTCCAATGGAGAGTATTTTTCTAAAGAGAGATACTAGATTTGGGGAGGTTCCATTTTTGTCTCTTTATTGCAGGTTCATATCCAAGCTTGTTGGTGCAAATCTAAGTTCACCATTGCATTTAGAAGATTCGAGAAAGGAAATTTTTCATTTTGTTTTTTTCCAAATGGAACATACAAGGCAAAATCTATGAGGGTTTGAAGTTGAAGAGTGGTTCCTAGATCCAGAAGGTAGTTGCATTTTTGGAGTATTTTGGGTCAAATCTTACCTTGCCATCGCGTCTAGAAGGGCCAAAAACCCTAAGATCAACTTGCAAATTGTCCGAATTGGAGCAGTTGTCCAGTGAGGAAAAAGAAATTCCCAAGGAGCCATATGGCCCCCCAAGTCCTCATAATTATAGAGCGGTACAATTTTTTTGCAAAAATATTATTTTATTCTATCGAAATATTTTTTATTTTTATTTTTAGAAAAATTAAAAACCCCCATCTATTTAATTTTCTAAAAATATTTTTAAAAAGAAAAATATAAATATATATATATATATATATATATATAGAGAGAGAGAGAGAGAGAGAGAGAGAAGGGTACTCTGCATACCCTAAGTATGAAAATTCATACAATAGAGGTATTGCGCATATTGGTGGAGGGGACATGGCCAGCCGACCATCTACAATGACGAACTTAAAGAAATGCGGCAATCAGCAAAAAAACCCGAACAAATTTTAAAATCAATGCTGCCATTTTAAAAAGAAACAAAATATTCGTATATAATATTCAGATCTAAGATTTTGTCAAAGATTCTATTCAAATTTATATTCCAGTAGTCATCTAGAGCATATTCTAGTAGGAGGGCATGTTTCTTTTTATGAGCACAAGATTTTCAAATTCAAGCTCATGCAATATTTTGATGATCATATAACCCTCAAAAATAGGCGAGCAGATTGATGGCGTTAGCGTAGTTTTAAGGGTTTCCTACCCCTCACGGTTTGAGTTTTTTTTTTTGCACTTGATCTTCAAATGACAATAACTCAAGCTCAACACCTCTTTTTTCAGTGCAATTTTTTTTTATTTGGGCTAAAAAATTCATGCTCTTCATGGTGGTGCAATAATTTTTTGGTTTTGGTATCTGGTTTTTCCAGAATTTTTAGATTCTCACATGTGTTGTTTTTGGTATCTAGTTTTTCCTTTTTAAGGGAACTTTTAGAGCTCATATCTTGGTCCTATGGTAACCATTTTGGGTGCAAGTTGTTTTGAAAGTACATAATGTTTTATGTCCTTCTCAATGGTATGATTAAATTGATTTCATTTTGTACCAAATATTGTACTTGATTTTGTGATCAAATTTGGCATTTGCATGTACCAAGATCAAAGTCTACTTTTCTATTTTTGGAAAGTGGAAACTATAACTGTACCACTCATTAACTGTGAAGCTCATATATTGTTGGGGGTTTCTTTGATTGAGTGAATTTGGGGGGATTCTTCTTGTGGTTGTGGTTGCATTCCTCTTGATTTTTGTTCTTGTTTCATCATGGAGCCATCTAAAATTCCACTTATACCACCTTACAACTATCCTAAATGGAAATCTAAAATGAAAAAAATTCTAAGAGTAAAAAGATTGTATTGGATAGTTCATGGTCTTGATGGTGAACCAAAAGATGATGAAGCTAAAAATAATAAGTGGCTGAATAGCTATGAAGAAGCCATTGGCTATCTATGCTTGTATGTTTCTCCTATGTTGTTGTTTCACATTGAGCACTTGGATACACCTATGGTTATGTGGACTAAATTGTCAAACATATTTGGGGAAACAAATGAAATTCAGTAAAAATTGTTGTAGAATTAATTAATCAGTCTCAATCCATATACTTTTGACAACATACAAGACTGCATCACCAAATTCAAGTCACTAAGAACACAATTGAATGATTGTAAAATTGGGCAATCAAATGCACAATTGATATTAAGTGTTCTTTCAAAGCTAGGGCCTAAATATTCAATGTTTGTTTCTATTGTATATGCTACAAAGAATGCTTTTAGGAGTGATTTTAAGATGCCTTCCTTTGAATATTTTGTTATGCAACTCAGTAGGGAGAAAGATAAGATTATTCAAATGGGTAATTTGAAGTCTTCTAAAACACATGCCTTGGCTGAAAAAGATGAGAAGTCTTCAAGTGGAAAAGAAAAGAAAAAGAACAAGCCTAAGAAGAACACACAATGTAGATCAAATTCCATAGAAGAACATAAATATTCGTCTTCAAAAGAGAGAAAATCTAAGAAGGAGTGGCCTGGACTTGTGCATATTGCAAGAAGGATGGAAATGAAGAAAACTATTTTTATAAGAAGGATATTAATGAGTTGAACATATTCTCAATAATCACATTGATTTTCCTTCTAGAATGTCTAAATCACCTCCTTCTTCTTCAAAACAGTCTAAAAAGGACAAAGGTCATGCTGATTTGGCTTCAACATGAAGATATAAAGGACAAGCTCTTTGTACTTTTTCAGGTCCAGGATTAGGGAGATGACTTCTAGATTTAGGAGCATCTCATCATATGCCATCTTCACAATCAATATTCTCTTCATTTCAGCCTTTTTCTATGTCTCATATCTTGATGGGAAAAAATACATACATGAGTGTAGTCAGAAAGGGATCTATTAGTTTTGGGGACAACACTTTTAGGATATCTTGTGTGTTCCTCATTTGAGGAACAATCTTCTTTCCATATATCAGATTACACATGGTGGAGATGGGAGAACTATGGATTTCACACCTGATTCAGTCATCATTCAAGACTTGGAGAGTAGAGAGATCATTGCTATTGGGGTGGTTGATCATTCATCTTGATTGTATACCTTTGCAGATTTTTCTTTTGATGGTGACATTGTTCCTTTGGCTATTGATCATATGGACCATGATTCAAAGGAGATATTTGGCTTCTTGAACTTGGGAGTTCTCACATTAGATCAAGTTCTTGAGTCATCCATTTTATCTCCTCCACCTATTGTTGTAGTCGGTGATGCTTGTGATTCCACAATTTGGGTTCCTTGTGATTTAGTGCAGTAGGAAATACATAGTCTTTCAGATATGGCTACTTTGTATGACTTCTTGAAAGGTATTTCAAACTTGTTTATGGAGTCTCATCTTGCAGATTTGGGGGGCATCATTGATAGTATTCATCTTCTCTTTGATGAAGACAATCATTATTTTTAGTTTGGTGTGAGGGTGTATACTTTCGGATTGCATTTGGAGGATTCTTCTTTGTCTTTACAAGGGATATCACTATCTTTGGATCATTTCCTACATTCATCTCTACTAGATTTTGGATTTTCCTCTTCAGCAGTGTGGCCTAGAACTCTTGTTTCAAGTGTGTTATCTTTCAGAATTGAAATGGAGACACTTGAGCATGCTTCAAAGATGTCATACACCATCCATATTCATGACATTCTACATACATCCATGGTTTTTTTTTTTCTCTAAGGGGAGGAAAGTTGTTCGGTGAAACTAGATCATCTTCAACATTCAATGTCAAGCTTCTACCATCATTTCTTGAGACTCAACATTGAGGGGGGGTTCCCTTGTCTCTCTTCTACTTATCTCTTATGGGGGGTCTTTTTCCTCACATGAGGTTTTTACCTTCTCATTCTTCACTAAGAGAATTTTTATTTTGTATTTCATCTATCTTATGGGGAGGAGTTTTGTCCCACTAGGTTTTCTCCTTTTCTTCATTTGTGAGAGATTTCATTTGCATATGTACATGGGTACCTAACACAGCCTAGTACCTGGGACCCACCTTTGTGTCATTTTCATAATAATCTACTACTCCCTAAGTTGCACTTAAGGGGGGGTGTTGGTGTAAATAAAGTCTTGTACCTAGTTAATTCATTACTAGGGGACTTATTTACACATGTTAAGCTTACTTAGGTCATAGGAAGGAATTATTCTAGAAGGTGTTAGTTGTCATTCGTTGTTATCTTATTTTTTGAATTGTAACACATGTGAACCTAGGTAAGTGTGATTAGTTGTCTCATATCATATGATTAAGTCACTTGTCATAATCCTATGACATCTTGTATATCACCTTGCTTATATAACCAAGGGTTCTCTCTTACATGTAAATCAATCAACACAATCATATGAAAATCATATCATTGAATAATATTGATAAGAATATAGTTTATTCTTGTCATATTTTATTCTCTTTGTTTGTGCATTCCATTTGGTCTCAAGATCTTGGTAGCCATAGCCAATTCTAACAAAATTAAAGAAAAAGAACACTAAAACACTACCAAATAGTAATGTGCTCACTCAACCAAGTAATAGTGAAGGAAATTAGAGAGCTTGCCACCTCAACCAAGAGTGATCAAGGCTAATGGGGGAGAAAATGAGAGGGACTCAAGCATCTGCTACAATGGTGTTGTTCTACACTTGCTCTATTTAGGTGATGGAGTGACATATTTTCTGCCATGGAGTGTAAGAATGTGCTTGAACCAATGGATGAGATTGTCTAAGAGTTGAAATGGAATCAAAGTGAATGAATTTGAAGGAGATATGAAGAAAACAGCCATATTCTGGTCAGTCAATCAAAGAGGGCATTACAAAACAACTTCCAATGGGTAGTGTAACACCTCTAGAGACTCTAGCTACACAAATCTGCCAAGGATGTAATCATTCCAAATAGTCATTTGTGCATCGTGTAGGCATCCCTGATAGTTATTCCTCCACTGACGCTCAAAAAAATCACCAAGTGGAATGTGAACAATGGGCTTATGTTGAATTAAGCCTTTGAATTTGGTTTTCTAAAGTGGGGAAGAGTAAAACAGGAATTTGCATTAGGGATACAAATTTTCTCTTATATAGAAGGTTTGTAGAAAATCATTTTGTTTATCAAAGAGGTAAAGGTTGTAGTACTAATGTATGTCTATATTAAAAACTATTAATCCCAAATAGGCCTTGGGAATAACTTAGCATGGATTTTGTGATGGGGCTACCTAGAACTCCAAGAGCTTTTGATCTAGTATATGTGGTGATGGACATGTTTAGTAAGATGGCACACTTTATACCTTGTAAGAGAACCAATGATGCTTCATATATTGCAAGACTCTTCTTCAAAGAGGTGGTAAGGATCCATGGATTACCATTGACCATTTTTACAGACAGGGACAACAAGTTTGTGGGTCACTTTTGGAGAACCCTATGGAAGAAACTAGGAACAAATCTAAAATTTAGCTCTACCTATTATCCCCAAACTGATGGGAAGAATCAAGTAGTGAATAGGAGCCTTGTAAACCTCCTTAGATTCTTGAAAATAGAACACCCAAAATGATGTGATCTGAGCTTACCCCAAGCTAGGTTTGCATACAGTGATTCAGTGAACAAGAGTGTTGGTAAAATACCTTTTGAGATTGTACATGGACTACAGCCTAGAGGGGTGTTTGAAATGAGGGATGTGAGTGGAATGGAAAGGAGGAGTACTGAAGGTGAGGATTTTTTAGTAGACATTCAAGAAATACACCAAAAGGTCAAGGACAATGGTATGTGTAGGATCTTTTGATGCCAACTATTGACAAGTTAATAATCCTCTCTAGGAAACTCTGTTTTAAGGGGGACCTATTGCACCAAATTGAGTGAGCTCTGGATTTTAAACAAGTCTACTTCTTTTTGTAAGTAGGGTTTTGAATGGGAAAAGGAAGCAGATATAAAAAAAATATCTTACTAAGGTGATGCACCAAGATGTATATGTAAGACATGATAAATCTATCTCTTGGATATGATTTAAGGGCTCGTTTGGTAGTCTATTGTGTTCCAAAATGGAAAATAGAGGTAGAAGCATGAACGATTCACTAGATAACATAAAATAACCTTCATACACATTTACTTAGAAAGAAGAGTCAAAGAGATGATCTAAAGTAGCAAACTTGTATTAATTTATAAAATTCTGTGAGTGAAGCATCCAATACAATAATGGCACAATAAAACTTATCAAATATCAAGGAAAATAGAAAGGCTGAACACTAGCCTAGTCTGTGAGTTCTTTATAATAATCTAATAAAACAATGAAAGGCATGATTCTTCTATCAAAGCTTTTGTCAAAATCTGAACCCTTTGCTTTAATGAAGAAACAATATTTATAGTGAAAACAAAGCTTGATGAGCAAGCAATAGCCATCATTCGCTAATCATGAGCAATGATGTATTGACAATGATTTTCCCCTTACTGTTGTAATCGAAAAGATTCGAGCCATGAACAATGATGCCTTAGGGCCAGAGGCATCCGCTGCAAATGATGGTAGTGGTCCTAACAAACCTAGGTGTCGACGTGTGTTGTTCACTCATGATGAGAGCTACAAAAAATCACACCTATTGTGCGATTGTTGCTTGCTTCAACCTTGCTTCATAATGTAGTCTCTAGAAGACCATATGGCAAGCGTTCGGGGCTCGATGTTCATCCTTCCCCCTAGGTGATGAAAACTTGCATTGTGAAGACACTTGGAAGTATTCAAAGATACTACATTCATGGTGGGGTATGCCAAGGAATATGCATGAACTGATGTAATGCAGCATGTGGTAAGGACTCAAAATGAGATCGATGCAAAGGGGCACCAAAGATTGCGAACGGATGACACGTGGAAGCATGGTGCAAGATTTTTCAAAGCAAGAGGAGGAAACCTTTTACGAAGTGCTTGGTTGACAAGTGGTGGCATTCACAATGAGACTTTGTGAAGGGAACCCGATGTTTCTTTTTCTTTAGAGGAGGATGTTGTCGGTACTTAGGAAAAATAGAATTACTCGAATGGAGCATGGGAATTTTGTATTCACATCTCTTGGTGACTTATCAAGTGCATTTCACCTACGGAACAAGGAATGCAAAATTTATGGCTTGTAGACTAGAGACTTATCCATCAGTCATTGTGATCAAAGCTTAGAGAGGGTGGTCTAAAGAGGTTTCCATTCATCTTCAGATGGAGTCGATATGTTGCATGAATTCTCTTGTGCTCCATGTAGATTGATAAATTCTTTGTAAGTTAGCACTAACAATATATTGGCCTAGGACTCGAGTTGGAAAAGAAGTTGTGCAATTGGATAAGTTTTTCTCTTAATATCTTCTATGACAAAGTGTTGATTGAAACTCTACAAGATAGCTGCATCTCATTGCTTCTCCTCAATCTTTCCTATAATATGCTCTCTCATGGCCATTAATTCATTTTCAAGGAATAGATATGAAAGGCCCATTTGGGTTAGGTGATAGAACCTGGCCTGTATATTGTTCATGATTTTTTCCAATTTGTTGGCACATTCATTGGCATGAAGGACAGTTGCATGGCAGTGGATGAATCTATTAATTATTTTAGTAGTGCCCCTATAGTCCTCAATCTTGCAACTGCCAAGGCTTCATTTGGCACCTGATAGAGCCAATCTAATAATCTCTTAGCCTCTAGAATTATTTCATTTATGGATTGTGGGAATTTCATGATCATCGCACGAACATCTCTACCCAAGTCTATTGCCTTTGCCATAAATCAGAGCGTTGGCTATAGATTTAGGTAAAAATCCTTCACTCTTTCCCAATATGAGACATATAACTATTGGGCCACCTAAAGAACATCTATTTATCAATAGGGGGCGGGGAAAAGTCTTTTAATAAGGAAATTTATGCATCCTTTTGCTCAATATCATATGCGAGCTCCACAACCTTTTTTTTTTCTATGGTGAGTTGTCCCTACAAAATCCACGATTCTGTGAGCCAGCTAACTTCAGATCACTCCCCATTTGCTACTTCTTCCTCTAGTGAATATTTTATTTATGTAATTTTGTTCTCTAAATGGGCTCAATTGATCTTGAAATCTTCATCTTTTTGTTGCATCTACTACTCTAAGTGATGAAAATCTTCATCCTTTTGTTGCACTTCCTGCCCCAATTTTGTAAATTGGTCCTAATATTCCTTGTTCTTCCTCTATTGCTCAGTGACCAAGCTAGGATCAAGGGATTGAAACTTTGCAAGTTCCTCTTGGAGTTTCACTTGCTCCACCTATGCTTTCTGGGAAAAGCACTTAAATTCAGCCTCCCTAGCTTTTACCTTGGCGAGCAAGACATTGACTCTATCATTTATGCTTTTTAACTTATCTTCCTTTTTCTTCAGTTGGAAACCAAAATTAAGAAAGTTGTTGGTTGCCGCCTATTGTTTTTCCTCCATGAGATCTAATTTGTCCTGAGGTCAGGCTATGCTTAATTCGAGCCCCACAAAGTACATGTTATAGTCATCTGGTTGCATCTCTCCTTATGATTTGTTGATAGTCGAGAACATAGTCACGAAATGTAGTGACTGTTGAGCCTCATGAAAAATAGTTTGTATCTTTGGCTCCACTGGTCTCTTAGCATCTTTAGCTCTTTACTTTTGGAATCTGATTGCTTGTACTTGTATATTTTTTTCACCTTCTAAAAATAATTTAGAGGGCGATCTAATGAATCCACTTGCAAAAGGTGCACCAGGAGGAAAGGAAAAAAGGGAATGAGAAGACAACAGTCTCGATCGACTTCTTCTTTGGCATACTGACTATATGGGCTGAGAAAGGAAGGATAGTCCAATACCCGAACTATGAACCAAAAGTGCTCAAATTAAATGGAGTCTCGACAGGCTCCATTTGTGGTTGTTGGGATAATAGGATAGTGGTTGGAAGCGACAGTGGTAGGGGATGCAACGATGGAGGAAGTATAGGTAGAATGTGACATGCTTTGGGACATGGAATGGGCCAAGGTGAATGGTGTTAGGTTTTGTCGAGGAGTAAGGTAAAATAGGGAATTGTGAGATAACTGCATGAAACCCATCGTTATCATTGAAGCTAAGGCTGAAAAAAATTGTTTGGTGCATGAAACAAGAGGTGTTAGAGAAACAACAGGCGAAAATAAGGTTTGTGAAACAAGAGAAGAGGGAGTGAGAGATACCTACAGTGCAAATGATTGTGGTCCCTGGCTTGTTTTTGGATTTTTTCTTAAGTCTAGGTTCTACGAACATTCCTCAGAAGGTATCTTAGTTTTTTTCCACTTTACTTGTGGTGAATCATCTACCGCTATGGTTTTGAGTTGTTCCAACTAGGTTTCCCACGTTCGAGAAAGTGAACACCTTGCACTTGATATGTTTACCCATACATTAGAGGAAACCTTACTAGGTAGCTTTATTTCCTTTCTCTTTTTCTACGGTGAGGCCTCCTATGTTTTCATTTCTAGTTGCCCTCCCTCATCAGACTGTGATTCGGCTTCCTCTGAACTAGAATCCTTTTCACCACTTTAATCACTATTTGGATGCTCATTTTTCCACAACTTGTCAAACTTGTCATCCATCTCCAGGTTGTCATATGGAGCCTCAATTTTCATTGGTCTCCTGACAATATATCTAGAAATCATTTAACTTCTCCTCCTTCCAGCTAAAGTTCTTTATCAGATTGTTGCAGAAAGTAGTCCTCGTCTTTCTTGTTTTGTCATACTACCTAGTGAGGTAGTAGAATCTCATCCATAGAGGTCGACCATATTTGGTAGGGATATAAGCTAGGTCAATAATAAATTATTCTGCATCCATCATTGGATTTTGATGCTTCTCCTAGAAAGGTCAAGGTTGATGAGTCACTTTCACATGTTTGTTTGGAAAGTCGTCATCAGGGTTGTAATTCCATTTCTCATAAATCCACACCAACCCCAAATGAGACAATTTCGCCTCCAGTATGTTGTGAGCCTTCCTCTTAGCCATTACTACGGTCTTGAAGCTCATCAAGAATTTGAAAAATCCCTTATTCTCTACCTTTCCACCGCAAAAGGTGTTGTTGATAATTGAAACCTAGTGGAAAAACTCCAACACCAATACTCGGTCTATAAGACATGACGGGAGTCGAAAGGGCTCTCCGATGAAGCTGTGCAGTCACACAAACATGAATTATTTTCCCAAAAACTAGTCACACTTTGGACGGAAGTTTTGCATGAACTCAGTTTGTTCCAAGTTGAACCATAAGACAATGATGTCTCCCCTCAAATCCTGCAAAATAAAATATAAGGAATAATCTTAAAATGTGTAATAATCAAATTTCATAGAGAGAAGGGGATTCCACATGGAAACTGGCTTCCTCTTCTAGTTTTCATCAAAAATTGAGAGCCCAAGATGCTTCTAGAAGAAGTCGAGATTTCGATGCAAGAACATGTGTGCGAGGAAGGATAGGAACCTGAACCTCCAATGAAGTTGATATTTTGCTACCTACTCGAGCATCTCTTGCATGGGGATTTCAGTGAAATCATACAAGAAGAAATAATTTTTCATTCGTAATTGAAAGCCCAAACCTAGCCGAAACTCTTAGACCTCCTTGTCATTATCCAAGCCGCAAAAAAAATCCATCATTAAGAATGCGTCCTTCATGTCATCATAAAATCCCTTATGCTCCACTGGGATCCATATTGGCCTATTATGATTTTCTCTTGGTCTTTGAGTCTCTATGTTATAAAAAATTAATTCAAGGTCTTTGGTCCTACAATAGCACTCTCAATTTTCTCCCCTTTTGCTACAGTAAATGGCTCCATTTTTTGCACTTTGGAGCTTCACTCTAGGATGCAGAGCATATTCCATATAGCTTCCTTATAGATAGCCACACTCACCTCTCGTCCTTCAATGGTGTTGGTCTCCGAGTTGAAGTGCTTGATGTCCTTATCAACTAATTCATGGCAGTGGTGTACAGATGGGACCATATATTGAGGAATCACACTATACCAACACTTTTGCACCAAGGAATTTGGGTCGCTATTCCTTTTCATCCTTTCACAGGTCACCTCCCGTAGTGATTTAGGGTTCTTTACAAGAATGGGGTCATAAATATTTTCCCATTCTTCTTTAATTTGTGTCTTATCTTTGCAAGGGCTCTTCTTCTCTGTGACTCAAGTATTCACCTATGTTGGATTTTCTAGTATTCCAGGTGAAGCATAAGAAACATCTTTGAAGATGTAAGCGGTTGGCGCCATGCACATTACATTGAATAAACTTTGGGTTTTCTCTTCCTCCTTTTATGCTTGAGAACTTTGATCAGTTGCCATCTTCTGCATAATTTCTACCTAGAAAGCCCACTGAAGCGGTATGAATGGAACCCAAAACACAACACAAGGCCCAAAATTCAAAACTAGGCAACATATTTTTTTAGGTTTAATTGACACCGGGGCAATGAATTCTTTGCAATTACCTGTGTTTAGCTCCTTTACTGCTAGATGTGCTGCTCCTTGTTTCCTTAACAGTTCCATTCTCCTTAAATTCCCTTGTGTATTCAATAAGTCTTATGCTTTGTCTAGACTTTTGCATGTGATACTTGCCTTTTCTTTTGGTATTTTTGTATTCAATCAAGTAGACAATGACTACCATTTTGCATTTAATTCGGTATGTACTTTGAACTCCTCCGCTCATGCAAACAAACTACTTGCCTCTTTCGAAAAGACAAGAATTCATAATTGTATTGGTGACAACATCTCTTCATTGTGTTTTTTCATGGGGAAGTGGGTCGGAAGTGCAATGCATGTCATTCCCTCGTCTCCCTTAGCATTTAATATCTTGCAAAGTGTGATCAAGCTGAAATTATAATGATTACTTTGAAAATTTTGCACTCATCCATGGAGTTAGAAGCTTTCTATATCGTGCCACCAAGCCTTTTCCTGTATGAGCCATTACCTGGGACTGCCACCAATTCGCACTAATTGATTACTGCTCCTTAATCTTGTACAAAACAATTCATACCTATGGATGCAACTAGGTTGGAATATTGAGCTAGCCTTTTGGTGGGATTTTTGAGTTAATACTCAATTATCACCGTGCTTTGTATGTAGGATACCTCAGATATTTCTATAAATAGGTCCTAATATAGTAGCAGAATCACACTTAATTTTTTAGTAGAAGTAGCATTGGGTGGTTAGATAAGATTATATTCTTAGGCGGTTGAGTAGGCTTTTAAATCTGCAAAGCACTAGAATTAGGTGTTTTGAGTAGAAGCTGACATAATGAATACTCCAATTAGGTTAGTGTGTAACAAGGCTCAAACATCCTTTCTGGGGGAGATTTCAAGAAGGTTCCTAATACATATGACAAAGAATAAGAATTGGCTAGCTATCATAGCCATCAAATGGGTTTTGGGAAGAAAAATTATTTAATATGAAGACAAATATCGAGTTAATACCGATATCTACTCGTGTCTCGTTGCTTCACTACCTGATCTTCAAGCCCCAAAATCCATGATTCTTCATTTGATGCTTAATATTTTTTTGAAGAAGTACCTTAGAGGACATGGCAAAGCAGTGAGCAATGTTGTGTATGGTTTGGGCCTTCCTGTTGCGAGTGACCTGAGTAAGCACATTGAAGAAGACACAGTGGTACCATGGGTGCCTTTCATGAGTGGGTTTTGGATTCTCTCACTTGTTGAGCATCGTGATAGGGCCACCCGTGTATGCCACTTTCTCCTTTGTTGCTATAATGTAGTGTTTTTTTATGACTTGGATTGGTACACCAACTTTAGGAACCTTTTATTTCCTCTGCCACTTTTTATGGGTATTGACGCTTCTTCTGCCATAGGTCCTATTGCTGCTAACAATCCTCCTACTACCAAAGATAATGCTCATGTTCCAAAGCCCTGAAGCTTGACACGCCCCTTTCTTTTTCTTTTATATATATATGCTTGAAAGAAGTCTCACATATATATATATATGTGTAAGGAAGCCTCATATAATGTCATACTTTGAGTGCATAGCCCCAGAGCCATTTTTTCAATGTTTCTTATCAAAGTATATATAATGAATACACTTGCTTATGTTAAACTCCTTGCCTTCATTTTTGTAGTTTTTTGCAACATGGCTTGAATTCTTCGTATATGAATTTAATTTCTGCAACCTCAGTAGCATAATCTTTTTTTGTTCTTGTAATAGTGGTTCTCATGAATTTCTTGCTCTCCATAATGTGAAAATGTGTTGGAAGAATCGGTTGACAAAACATGAAAAGAAAAATTAATTACATTATTTACATATTCACACCTATATGAAGTAATTGTAGCCTAATTGAACAATTTTAAGTGAATCTCGTTAACCGGAATTCCCAATGGCTCTTGTTCCATATTCTCTAATTTGAATGCATTGTTTTGTTTTCACTAAATTATTTTGAAATGGCCTTCACATAGCTTGTCAAATTCTCCATGTTGGCTAGGCTTTGCAGCTCTTTCATTGAAATTTTGTACCAAGTCTCCACATTTTAGACCTTGGTCTGAAGCCTTCTTGTCGAACCATCTCTTAACCACCTACCGGTGGTTAGTCATGGCTATTAGGGCTTTCTCCATTTTTTCTTGCACCTCTAGTAATTCGGCCAACCGCACCTCCATAGCTCCATTCTCTTCAATTTCTAAAGATTTGAGTAGCTATAATGCAGGTATCTCTATAGAGATAGGAAACAATGCTTATTTTTCGTATACTAGCTCATATGGTGAATTATTTAGGGCTTTCTTAGGAGTTATGTGGTCCACCCATAATGTTGTCTAAATATTATTATGTCATTCCTTCTCATGATTGGAACTGATACTTTTAATGAGGCGAACTAAATTCTTGTTAATCAACTGAGCCAAGCCATTCCCTTGTGGATAATAGTTTGATAATGTTTTCAAGAATATTCCATGCGTAAGTGAAAAATTACATACCTTAGATCCTAGGAAAGCTTTGACATTATCTAAGATGATGGTCTTTGGCAAGCTAAATCTTGTTACTAACCCCTCGAGGAAATCAACATTTTTTTCTTTCGTGGCATTCTTCAAGGGTATGGCTTTATTCCACCTTGTGAAGTAGTCTGTGGCTATGAGAATCCACTTGTGGATGATGCTAGAGGTGGGATTGATCATCTCGATGAATTCTAACCCCCACTATGTGAATGGTTCATCTGCTACTATTGGATTGAGAGGCATGGCATGGTTTTTCCTCCTCCCTATGTAGAATCGGCATTCCTTGCAAGATTTTATCATTTTGTAGAATTCATTGAATAATATAGGCCAGAAGTAACCAACTCGCAAGATTTTGATGGTGGTGGTTTTTTCAGAGAAGTGTTTGCCTTCAAGGCAACTATGGAATGTGTCAAGAATTTTATTTTCTTGCTCCATGGTGACACATCATAGCAAGATGTTGTTGAAATTTCACCTAAAGAGAACCCCCTCAATGAGTGATTACCCACTATTTTGTAATCGGTAGAACCTTCTTTTCTAAGATGAAAGGCCTTGTGGATATTTTTCAGTGTGCATAAATATTTCTCTATCTATTATCAAACATCCTTTGGGTTTAGATTCATTTTTCAGGACCAGCTCCACTTTTTCTACTTATGTTTCTATCTCTTCATTGTGAGACAAATATTCACACAACCCTCTTCCTTTGACAGCCTTTGTAGGCCTGAACTTGATGTTGTATTCTAGGATCTTAGTGATCCAGTTGGCCCTCTTTTCGATGATTTCTCCTTCCATAATATATTCGCGCACACTGAAGTGTGTGACATAAACGATCACCTTGTTGCAAGATATCAAATGTCAAAACTTTTTTAGTCCCTTTAAAATTGTTAATGCTTTCCTTTCGATGAATTTATAGTTTGCCTCATATTCCTTCAAGGTTCGGGAGTGAAATTCTATCAGATGTTCTCACTTTCTTTCATTGTCCTTTTGAGTCAAGATCGTGGTGATGCTTGTCTCACTACTAAAAACATACATTATGAATTTTATGGAGAAGTCGTGATTTACCAGCACAAAAGTTGAAGAAATAGCGTCTTTTACTATCTTGAAGGATTTTCTCACTTCCTTGGTCCATTTGAATAATTGGTCCTTTTTTAACATTAGGATGATGGGCTGAATTATCCCTGCAAAATCAGAAATGAATTTTCTTACAAATTTTATCTTTCCCAAAAAGGATTGAACTCCCTTCTTGTTGATTGGAAGGGGAAGTTCCCTGATCGCTTTTACCCTTTCAGGATCAATAGAAATTACATCCCTGGACACTACGTGCTCCAACAACTTGCCTCGTGGATCGTTGAAAACATAGTTTTTGGGGTTTAGGGATACCTCGAACTCTTGGGATTGTTTGAAAACCATTTCTAGATGGTTGAAATGGTCATCTTTGGACTTGGAAAAAATAGTCAAATCATCTAAATAGGTGAGGATTATTTTATTGATTAGTTCACTTATGGTGATGTCCATTTCCTGCTAGAAGGTAGCTCCCACATTTGATAGGCCGAAAAGAATTTTGGCATATGTAAAGGTTCCCCATTTGGTGGTGAATGTGGTTTTGTATTGATCTTCTTCTTTAACCCAGACTTGATTATAGCCCGAGAAGCCATCCAATAGGGAAAAAATCTTTGATCCTACCATAGTTTGCAAGATGGATTCCATGGAAGGCAAGGGGTAATGATCCTTTAACTATGCTTGGTTTAGGTCACAGAAGTCAACACGGAGACAAATGTATCCATTCTTTTTTTAGACTATAACAAGGTTAGATACCCATGTATTGTGTTTGATTGGAAACATGACCTTTGACTAGATTAGATTCCCTAGCTCTTGTGCCATCAGGGCTTCAATCTTCAGATTGACTGGCCTCTATTTTTGTCAGACAGGTTTAGCACCTTATGTGAGTTCAATGGTGTGTTGGATGATTCTAGGATCATATCCCCTAAGGTCATCATAGGACCACCCGATGACTCCTTCATATGTTACACAAAAGTGTATAATCATATCCTTGTCATGTTGTGGTACTTCCTTGCCAACGTTTAGTTTTCTACCATCTCCGACCTCAAGGTCAGCATAGTTCACTTGGTTTGCTACAAATTTCCTTTTGTTATTTCTTGCATGATCAAAATCAAATAGAGTTTTTAGTATGACCAACCCCTTTAGAATTTTGTCTGATCTCAACTAAATGATTTTCCATTAGTCACATGGAGTGTACATTCTCCATCAAGTCTGAGGTAGGGTCGAATTGAGATCCTATTATTGCCATGTGATCCACAATTGAATTTTTCTCCCTTGGCATAATGTAGATGTTGAAAGCTTTGAAAATTTCAATGAGGTCCCACACATTGTGTCTATAGGATCACATGTGGACATTTTTTGTAGCAAATGTATTTCTAACTTGGTTGATTATAAGTTCACAATCTCCAAACACTATTGTTTGCTTGATACCCATGTGCTCTGTGAGGCTAAGCCATTGCACCGGACCCTCATATTTGGCCTCATTGTTTGAGAAAGTAAAGTAGAAGTGGAAAGATCTAAGAATCTACTCATTATTTGGAGATGCAAAGCATATCTCGACACTAGTGTTGACTTTGCATCTTGCACTGTCAAAGTTTAATGTCAATAGCCCTAAGGCTTGTTTAGTTGTTGATTCCTTTAATATCCTTGAAAGCTCTTAATATTCATCATAGATGACGTAGGTGACCAAACTAGTAGCATGGTAATTGTCAAAATGGCTGGCATCTCCATAGTTGCTCAAAAAGACTTCTTCGAAAATTGGCTTTGTCTTTGGTTGTCTTCTCAACTCCTAGTAGCTTGTTGCCATCTACTTCTTTAGTGTAAGAGGTATGAGCAACTTCAGTTTCTTCCTTTGATGAAGAAGTGTGGATAGCCTCATAGTTGATCATGGCTTTGTCAGCTATGTGTTGTACATGCAAAGGTTCTAATACTATTTTCATCTTAGCTTCATGCTTAGTGTAGACACCCAAAATTGTCCATGTCATAACGTTACCTAGTCGATACATGACCTTGTAAAACATCTTGTAATATTTTATCCTAGGTCATTACATTATCCCACTTATTCCATTTATTCCACTTAATCGTGTCTTCCCAATTAATTAAATAAATCACATTTATTTAATTAATTCCCTCCTTCACATGTCTCAAAATAATTCAAATTAAATATTTGAATTAATCCCTCACTTATTGTCACATCGCAACATGTGTCACATGACTACAACTCTTCACATGCATAGATAATTTAAATAATTCTATTATTTAAATTATAAGATTCTCACTCACATCCTATTTTTACCCCCATTCATTGTGTGTCATAAGCATCTTTTCTTCCAAAATAAATAAAAGAATCTCACTTATTTCCTCACATCTTAATTTTAGTCGAATGCCATAACCCACTTAATGTGTGTCATAGGCACTAAAATAAACTTTTAACCCTAGTCATACATATCACAAATTTGACTTTTAATCTTGGCCATCAAATCAAATTAGCCTTCTCCTATAAATCAAGTCTTTCATAGGTCATTTAGGGGAATCTTCTTCTAGCATCATTACTCTGCCAAAATTTCTTCTTATTTATCTATTTTCTTCTATTATCTTTCATCTTATCATTATGCTGCAAAAATGAGAAATCAACATATCAACAATCAAACCTTCAAAATATTGCATTCTCATGCAAATGGAGAAGAGCAATGGAGATAAATCAAATATAGCTTGGAGATCGGTTTGCTTTACTTTCTTGTTTTCATTTTCATGCTAGTGTGTGCTCTATTGTGCTTGTTAGGGTTTTCATATCTTGTTGTTTTAGTTTTATATCTTATTTTCCCTAATTACATTTGGTGAATGCGACGTGAATCCTTGTATCTAAATTTCTTTTTGCAGGTATTATTAACTTTTTATTGCAGATCTGCCAGTTTTTAGACAAAACCTCAAGTTTTACAAATTTCATCATATCTTCCAAACGGCTGTACATTTTTATACAATATTTTTATAGAAGCTTATAAATCAT
This sequence comes from Sequoiadendron giganteum, assembly GCA_007115665.2. Lineage (NCBI taxonomy): Eukaryota > Viridiplantae > Streptophyta > Pinopsida > Cupressales > Cupressaceae > Sequoiadendron > Sequoiadendron giganteum. The sequence continues at coordinate 558,933,360 of CM021100.1, read as the reverse complement.
TTCAAGAGGCTACAGTAAAAAACTTGAGGGTTTATCACGAATTTTTCAGGAGTTATCATGATTTTATATTTTTTCATAAACTTGTCTTTTTGGACACAAATGAACGAATTTTTCAAATATGTTTACATTTTTCGAAGTCTCTTGCAATTTTCATAGGGGTTTGTTTTTTACAGATTTGATTTTGATGTTAAATTAAGTTCTAAATAAGCCAATCTTTAGTTATTATATGTTTTTCACAAATCCACGTTTTTGAGTGCAAAATAAGGAATTTTTCTAACTTCTTTACATTTTTGGAAAGCTCTCAGAAAATTAGTAGGGATTCTTTCTTTGAGTTTTTATTTTTCAGATAAATAACATCTTCAAATAATTGAATCTAATTCGGTTATGTTAAAAACGTGTATCTAAAATTGAAATTTCCTGATGAACTTTTTGTTTTGGCTGCATTATAATATCATTTTTTAATTTTGCAGGTGATCATAAGGAGCTGTAGTAGCAGCAATATCAGTCATACACATAAAATTGGAAAGCAAAAATTTTCGGGTGCACTCATTCTATCATCTTTATCTCTCATTTAATCAATCAATTTTGTTTGCAAAACACTTGAATTTGAAGCTTTAAAATGAACATCTTGTTTGCAATCACACTTTGAAATTGGGCTTAAAAATAATCATTGTCTATCATCACACATTTTGGCTTTGGGCTTAAAAAAAAAATGTGCTTGAATTATTTTACACACATTTCAATTTTCTAAAGGAAAATTAACAATTGCTAGTGTGAATCAAATGTGTGTGTGATAAAAAACACCTCACTTGGTTCGCTTTTGTCAAACCCTTCATAGGAGGCCTGCTAGAGGATTTCATCACCCCTAGGGACGACCTCAATCAAAGTGTGAATCAAAAGACATGCTTCTTTGAGAGTTAAAATCTTATCACTCTTGGCTAAGCCCCAAAGAACTTTATACCTTTGGGAAGTGAAGGTGAGGGGTGGGTTACCCCTTTCTCCCGGCTGTGTGGCAAGATTTTTCTTTCAAATTATCCCTAGTCAACCGCGTGCATCCTAGCTTAAGACCTAATTGGCCATACCCTCTTGACTAATTCTAGGACTTGTTGATGTGTCTTCTTCAAGTGCATGTTTAATCATCACATTCATAATTTTAAATTCAAACTTGATTATGTGTTTTGCGTGTGTGATTCATGTGTGTACATGTGTAATCATTTGTTCAAAAATTCCCATATCAAGCTATAAACACCAACACACAAACATATCATTCTAAGCATCCTAATCATCTTTTTTTCTAATCACATTCAAATCAATTTCATCCTAATCAATCCAAGTCATTCAATCTAATCATTTTATCATCATCATCACCCTAATCCTAATCAAACACTTGCTAAAATGGTCATAATCCTTAAAAATATTAGTCACAAGCCAAAGGTCATGCTTCAAGGAGCCCCATCACCTAATCATGAAGATAATCCAAAACCATATATCCTCCAAGGTGGGTCAAACTTTGCTCCTAGTGATGATGAGAATTTTGTAGATCTTAGTGATGATGAAAACTTTGTAGAAATCTTAGCTCACCTTAATGATACTTTTGACAAGGGAAATACCACCATAAGTTTGGAATCATACACCATTCCATCTACTAGTCCTCTATCTCCATCTAATAAAATGCCTATCTCAAAGCACACTAGTCCTACACCAATACCACCATCCAGCTTCTCAAGCACTAATCCATCAACCAAAGAATCCTTTAACAATTTTCTCCAAAGACTACTAGCATGGAAAAGACCATCCCCATGTCAAGCACCCATTAATGAGCTTAGCAATGAACCTTTGAATGTCATGCCTATTCTTCCAACTCCATCATGTGATCCACAACCTATTGATCATAAAAATCACACCAAGCCTCTTCTAGAGCCTTCCACTTCCATTTCCACTCAAATCCAAGAGCTATGTCAAGAGCATTATGCTAAGCATGAGGAAACATTAACCTCTCATTCTAATAAAGATCTAGGCCCTTCTAATGATCCCAATCATAACATACTTGGTCATACTCATGATGAAGCTTCCCTCTATGATCTAGATCCTACCTATGATCAAGAAGGCCATGATGATCCTCTTAGCCAACTCTATGCATTCCATCATCAAGATCCTATCACTTCACCTATCCATGAGAAAGAAACCTATATTGCTCCTATAGACCCCCTACCTAGTCCTATCCATGATCTTGCATTATCCACTTGTCATGATGAGACACATGCCTCCCAAGTAAATGTAGAAGATCAAACCAATAGTGTGGATCTAAATGAACATTATCAAAATCCTAACGATCCTTCTGCATCCACTATAAACCCCATTTCAAATCCACCAACATGTCCTATTGGTCTATCCATATTTATTCATGAATGTTCCTCCTTAGAACAAAAACAACCCTTATCCACTTCACCTTCTTCATCTAACAATGAACTCAAGTCTAGTGCCCAAAACACACCTAGTCCCACTGTCCATCGCATGCTTCAGAACATGAACTATCAAGGTAAAGGTTTAGGCCTTCATGAACAAGGTGTTTTGGAGCCCATCCATGTCAAGGTCCCTCCACACTCTTATGGCCTTGGATATACACCCCGAGGACACCAATCTAAAGATGGTACTTCCTCCATCCATTATAAGTCCTCTTTCCACCATAAATCCTATCATATGCCTAAAACATATGTTTCCATCCCTCCTCCATCATCTTACAAATGCCAAAAGCATGTAACCGTACATCTTCCACCATCAACTTTTCCACCATTGCTTCCAACTCCTAATATCCATCCATCTAATTTACCTCCACTACTCCCAACACCTAATATCCCCATTATCCAATCTCCTTATCCACCTATCCATAAATCATCTAAAAATATTAATCATGACCAATCAATGCACACATTGTCTAAACATGAAGCTTCCACTCATTCCACCATACCCATGGGATTCAAAAGAAAAATAATCGATGCCTCTATCTATAAAGGAAAAAATATGAAGGGTCCTCATGCCCTAGGACACAAAAGCAAAGAATCAAAGAAAAATCCATCCAAAAAGAAATATAATCCCATACCTTCAAAAGAAAAGTCTAAAGCCAAAATGGTTTGGGTACCTAAGAAAAAAGAAAACAACTCAAATGAGGCATCTACATCTCAAAAATCCCAACCATCCACTTCCACCTCACATTCCCACTCTATTCAAGAATCTCATATTCCATCCCATTAGAAAAATAAAAGTCATAAAAATACTAAGTCTATGTGGGTACCTAAAGCACTTCATCACCCATCTCCTAAAAAAACATCTTCATTGCTTCCTACACCTCCTCCACATCAAAATCTTCAATGTTTATCACAATGTGTGGAACCATTGGTCATGGTTCCCTTCCATTTCACAACAATTCCACATACCTCCATCTCCTCACCCTTCACTCATTATCTTACATACCTCCCTCATCACCTTCCTATGGTCCATGCTTTTGGCTAAGCCTCCCATTCATTTCCCCTACATAATCCACATCATAATCTATCAATCCCTTCATAATCCATATCATAATCCATCATCTACCTACTCCATCTCCCTTTCATGTCATCCCTTACCAACATCTATGAGCATAATGACATTTGACATGGTCCATGCGATGACATCCATCTCTAATGGGACTATCATCTTTCATGGAACTAGAAACTTGAGTCCCTCCTATCCATATTCCCCTTCTCTTATCCAAAAATCCAAAAAGTCAAAAAAAAAAAAAAAAAAAGAGTAAAGAGAAATCCCTTCATCCAACGGTGAAAACCTGGTAAAAAGGCGCCCTGGATAAGTACCATGATGAAAACCTGGCAAACAGGCGTCATGTGTAGGTTTATCTTCTATGTCACTTACACTTGGGGGCACTTTGTCTCATCTGCACTATCTATCCTATCATGTCATTTCTTATCATATCATGTCCATCCTACCTACCATATTTATCTATCATACCCATATACTTATCATATTGAGTCCATTCATCCTCTCTTCCTCTTTTTGATCTTGATAAAAATATGGGGCAAAATGTTGAAACATGCTTTGGATATCTTTTGATATACCCCATCCTTCCAAACAAGCCTATCATTATCCTAGTGTCATAAGCTTTGTCATGAATAATCCTAAGTATTGTACCTAGAATGGGGCATGTTATTCCTATGCGACATAGTCTTTGGAGATCACATCCCTGCCCTCTTATCATGCATACATCCTGTCATTTTTTATCCATCCATATATCATGAGCCTTTTTGTCCCTTATCCTATCACCCACCCTTTCATCCATCAATCACATCTATATCCTTGTACCTAGACTCGGTTTTCCCTTGTCATTGGTATCTAGCACAAAGGCTACCCAAATTGTCATCCATTGACATCTCAAAACATTTCAAAAATCCAAAAAAATCACATAGGCCAAAAATAAAAAAAATATATATATATATATTCCAAAAATCCAAAAAAATCAAAACATTTCGAAAATCCAAAAAAATCAAATATTCCAAAAATCCAAAAAAATCAAAACATTTCGAAAAAATCTAAAAATAAATCAAGACATTTCAAAAATCCAAAAAATCAAAACATTTCAAGAATCCAAGCAATAAAATCAAACCAAATCACTTCAACGCATCAATTCAACTTCTTCAAATCAATTTTTTCATCAAATTATCTAATCACATCACTTCTTCTAATCAAATTCATTCTTCTAATCAATCACATCACTTCTTCTAATCAAACCCATTCTTCTAATCAATCTAATCATTATCATCAAATCAAATCATTTCTTCATCAATCCAATCAATCAAAATCATTCCAAGTAAATTATTCCTTTAATTCAACAATCATCATCTAAATCTTCAACTCAAGCATCTTCAATCCAAGCAATATCCAAATGCAAGCAATAATCCAATCAATTTCCAAATTATCCAATCACATCCTTTGGTCTTGATCCTAATCTTGTTGTAAACCCAATCAATCAGTCAATCATCCTTGTGTTGATCTAGGGATATATCGTTCCCCGCAATGACAACACTATCATCATCATCAATCAATCAATTAATCATTGGTTTACAGCTTGACAGGGGCAATACCTTGTTTCTTTTTGTATCATTTGTGCATGCTTGCTTGTGTGTGTTATCATTTCAATTTGCATTTGCATCAAATCCGAATCACTCCTAGCTAATATTCATATCTTGTATCTAGACAAGGTTGTATTATGCTGGGGCATGAGACACATCGTCACCTTGGTCCTTATACCTTGGTGCATAACGTCTAGTGCTATATCAAACATATGATTGCTCACTTTATTGCAGCATAGTGTCATTTTTCTTTTTCATCTACTTCTTATCTTGTATCATTCATCTTATCCCTCCTTTATCATCTCATTCATTTCGAGAGAACGTTTGTGTTTTCCAACCCACCTATCCATTTCTTCATATCTTTTGCATCATCATATTCTTCTATCATCCCTTTCCTTCATTCATCATACTCCTCACTTCTTCAAGTGGTTGGGGCATCATTTTTTTTTTCATCTATCCATACCTTAGCTTCTTTGAAATGATGTTACTCGACATAAATTTCACCATCTCGAACATCATCTCAAAGAGGGGCAAAATGTAGACACCCAAAATTGTCCATGTCATAACGTTACCTAGTCGATACATGACCTTGTAAAACATCTTGTAATATTTTACCCTAGGTCATTACATTATCCCACTTATTCCATTTATTCCACTTAATCACCTTCCCAATTAATTAAATAAATCACATTTATTTAATTAATTCCCCTTCACATGTCTCAAAATAATTCAAATTAAATATTTGAATTAATCCCTCACTTATTGTCACATTGCAACATGTGTCACATGACTACAACTCTTCACATGCATAAATAATTTAAATAATTCTATTATTTAAATTATGAGATTTCCACTCACATCCTATTTTTACCCCCATTCATTGTGCTTCATAAGCATCTTTTCTTCCAAAATAAATAAAAGAATCTCACTTATTTCCTCACATCTTAATTTTAGTCAAATGCCATAACCTACTTAATGTGTGTCATAGGCACTAAAATAAACTTTTAATCCTAGCCATACATATCACAAATTTGACATTTAAACTTGGCCATCAAATAAAATCAGCCTTCTCCTATAAATCAAGTCTTTCACAAGTCATTTAGGGGAATCTTCTTCTAGCATCATTACTCTGCCAAAATTTCTTCTTATTTATCTATTTTCTTCTATTATCTTTCATCTTATCGTTATGCTACAAAAATGAGCAATCAACATATCAACAATCAAACCTTCAAAATCTTGCATTCTCATGCAGATGGAGAAGAGCAATGGAGATAAATCAAATCTATCTTGGAGATCGGTTTGCTTTACTTTCTTGTTTTCATTTTCATGCTAGTGTGTGCTCTATTGTGCTTGTTAGGGTTTTCATATCTTGTTGTTTTAGTTTTCTATCTTATTTTCCCTAATTACACTTAGTCCTGAAAATTAGGTGAGACCAATCCAAAGAGAGGTACATTCCTATATTTTATGTGAACTCCCACTATAGGCATAGGTCGAACATAGGAGGGATGTCGAGGATCACTATATCTTGCGGCACTATGATACTAGGATAGGAAAACAAGGTTAAAGGGAGGTCCTTAATGAGGCCTACAATTTCAAACTTGTTCCCATCTAGCTACATGACTTCTCTTTTCAATGGTTCATAGGTAAGTTCTAAGGGTTTAGCTATCTTCTTGGGCATGAATGTAGTGTTGGCACCAGAGTCAATCATGGAGTTGCGCAACAATTTCTTCCCTACAATGAGATTTAAGAAGAAGGGTATAGGATTATGCTTCTCCTCTTAAGCCTCGGTTAGAGTCCCCTTTATAGTATTTGTGAGAACTTTGGCCCGGGGTGATGAGTCGGTAGTCTTTTCAAAAGATTTTTCTATTGGTTGTACAAGTGCAGCCTTCTGTAGGACCTCTTGTAGAAATGACTTCTGCTCTAAAATGGCTAAGATATCCCAAAGGTATATATTAGCGAAAGATTTATTTAATTGTTCCACCACATTAATCGATGATATATTTGGAGTCTTCTATTCCTTTTCCTTCGTGATAAAAATATCTTTGCGGATTTGAGGTTGTGGAGAAATTGTAAAAGGGCCAAGAAGTTGATTTGGGACATTCCTAGGTTGTAGAGTGATTGGCTCGCTTGTGAATCTCCTCTTCAATCAGGTGTTGTAGTCAGAGTGTACTTACAGGGTTATCGATGTTGATGCTTCATAATTGAATATTTATTTATCCACTTCCATCCACGAGAGGAGGGCATGGTTAGGAGCTATGTCCTTTTCTTGCTTCATATATATTCCCTGCATTAATGCAGTGAGCACCGCATTCTCCGCTTGGGGAGAGGCATATGTATAGCCTCCTGGATTTTTTTCCACACCTTGGTTGTGTTGTTCCACAATTTCTACTATAAATTTCCCCATAGACAATCTCGAGGCATATGAGCGTTGCCACAAGGATAGCACCAGGCATTGAAATCTTCAACTTTATTTTTTTGTCTTGTGGTCATCTCTTTGCATGTACTTGTCTGAGCAGGTCTTAGCAAAGTTAGAACGGGTATTATTTGGTTATTTGTCTGAGTTGGAGGAGTTTTGTGTGCCTTGATATTTTTTCTATTAGTAGGAGGATCTATTACCCTTATAAATTTTATAGGTTGGTCTGACAGGAGCACCCTGGTTGTCCCTGATAGTAGTCACTTCGTTTGTTAAGTTTCACAAAATTTCCCTTAGTTCACTCATCTCATCCTTTGGAATGCCAGATGTAGAAGCAATATTTTGTGGTACATTTGGGTATGTATACCTAGACAGTGGTGGCCCAGTTGTACTAGTAGATGGCATCTTTTGGTTGGAAGCTGATATTTTGGGGAATATCGACATGAGGGGCCAAGGTGGTAGCTTCTCGGTGTCAAATAGATTGTTCTATGATTTTATCGCTATGTTGTACATATCTGGTAATGTGATTTTTCCAATCAACTGGATTATCATAAAAATTTCAGCATTGATGGACTTTAAGAAGAACATAAATTCTAGCTCAGTTGGTGGTCAGATTTCATTCTGGATTCTCTACCAGGTTATATGGAATCAAGCATTTAAATCTATCATGGCTTAAGATGGGGCTGACTTGATTGTTGATAGATGGTGATATAGTGAAAATCTATCTCCGCCATTAGAAAACCTCTCATAAAAGGGATCCTTGAGCTCATCCCAAGTACTGATAGTATTGGCTATTAGAGTGTGATACCAATCTAGTTCTCTTCCTCTAAAAGAAGTTGCAAGCAATCTCAACGCTATATTTTCACCTACTACTCTATGCACGAGGCACACATCTGCAACATCTTGTAGATGTTTGGATGATGTTCTAGATCCATCTCTAGTAAACTTTGGAATATATTTAAGAGTAGAGACTAGGATAGAGGCCCATTCAATAGGTGCTCTTTGGGCAACAAGAGGACTTCTGGAATCCCAAGCCACATAATTTTAGTTTGTGATCAACATTATGGCTAGGATCTAAAGTTTCTACTAGGAATTTTTAGGAATGTGTTGTTACCAGCGAAGATACTAACAAGCCGGGTTTATTTGTATTTTGTGGCCTATTAATGGGCCAATGGCTTACACACCAAGATGATTTGGTGTTTTTAATGTGTCCCATCAGGTGTGCTAGGAAAGAAAAAAACTTTTGCTGCCAATAATTGACAAGTTAATAGTCCTATGTGGGAAACTAAGTTCTAGGGGGACCTATTACACTAAACTGAGTGACCTCCATATTTTAAAGAAGATGGCTTCTTTTGTAACTGGGGTTTTGAATGGGAAAAGGAAGCAAATATAAAATAAAGAGATCTAACTAAGGCGATGCTCCGAGGTGTATTTGTAAGGCATGGTAAATCTATCTCTTGGATACAATTTAAGGGCCCGTTTGGTAGTTTGATGTGTTCCAAAATGGAAAAATAGAGGTACAAGCCTAAATGATTAACTAGATGACATAAAATAACTTTCATAGACATTTACTTAGAAAGAATAGTCAAAGAAATGATTTAAACTAGAAAACTTGTATTAATTTATAGAAGTCTATGAGTGAAGCATCCAGTACAATAGTGGCATAGTAAAACTTATAAAATACCAAAGAAAACAGAAAGGTCGAATACTGGCACAATTTTTGAGTTCTTTACAATAATCTAATAAATATATGAAAGGCCTGATTCTTCTATCAAATCTTCTATCAAAATTTGAACCATTTGCTTCGATGAAGAAGCAGTATTTATAGTGAAAACCTAGCTTGATGAGAAAGCAATAGGCATAATCCACCTATCATGACCAATGATTTTCCCCTTGTATTTGTAACCAAAAATATTTGAGCCATGAATGAGGATGTCTTAGGGCCAGATGCATACCCTATGAATGATGGCAATGGTCCCAAGAGACCAATGTGTTGACGCATGTTGTTCACTCATGATGACATCTAAAAAACATGGCACCTCTTGTGTGATTGTTGCTTGATTCAACCTTCCTTCATGATGGGGTCTCTAGAAGACCATATGGCGAGTGATCAAAGCCCAAAATTTATCCTTTCCCTTAGGCAATGAAAACTTACGTTGTGAAGACATGGGGAGGTCTTCAAAGATACTATGCTAAAGGTGGGTTCCACCAAGGAATGTGTGTGGATTGATACAATGTGGTGTGTGGTCAGGATCTGAAAGGAGAGTGATGCAAATGCGCACCAAATATTGTGAATGAATAACATGTGGAAACATGGCACAAGATTTTGAAAAGCGAGAGGAGGAAACCTTGCGTGGAGTGCTTGGTTGACAAGTTGTGGAATTCACAATGAGAATTTGCAAAAGCAGCCCAATGTTTCTTTTTCTTTAGAGGATGGCATGACTGATACTTAGGATAAATAGAATTACCCAAAGAGAGCATGGGAGTTTTGTATTCATAGGATCATCACAGAGAAAATAGGCCCTTAAGTGGTGATGAAAATTCAAAAAATCAGAGTTAGGCAACTTGACGTAAAAATTTGAATAAGTTATCTATGTTATTTCAAACATATGTAAGAATAGAATTTGTATAAAATTGAATGTAGTTTGTAAACTACTAGGTTTATTTTGAAAAAAATTCTATTTGGTGAACATTTTAAATTTCAATGCAGTAGTACTTAATTTTTAGGGAAAAAATAAGAACTAGGTGTCTCTCTGACCACCCTAACCACAATAAAATGATAATATTTTTTTATAATATTTAAGATATAAGTAGAAGACTCATTTCCTCATGTGATGCATATTTTTGTAATTTGTTTCGAAGTAAATAATTAATTATGAATTTTTTTATTACAACTTTTAAAAAATATAAAAACTCGTATGTCTAACCACCTTAACTTGATCAAAGCTTCATGAAATTCATTTTTTTTAATCCTATAGTATGTGAAGCATATATTGTGACACATCTTTTCTATTCAAAAAAGGTGATACTATTTGAAAGCTATAGATGTTTTTCAATCAATCTATCAATCAAGACTTTAGTCGTAATTCAAATAGAAAATGAATAATAATTATATATTAAATTCAAAGTAAAGCATAATTTGTATTGGTGGAAAGCTGAGAATCTCCTTTAAAAATTCTTTTTCATTTCATCAATTTTGGGTAAAAATGTTGTTAGCCACATGGGCCATCATATCAGTTACATATCACCACTTTTTAACCCATCATGATCCTACAGATATCCACAATCTTCAAAAGAGTGTAGACAAATACAATCACAATGATGATAAGTAAAAGGAGAGAGGTTCACTTCAAAGTTGGAGATTTGGTTTTGGCTCATTTGAGGAATAAAATATTCCCTAGGGGATAGTATTAAAAGCTCCACATAAAGAAGATAGGGCCATGCAACATGGTGCACAAGTTTGGAGAGAATTCCTATAAAATATAACTACCTCCTAATCTTTCCATTTCTCCTATTTTTAATGTTTTTGATCTTTACCCTTATAAAGGGGACATGATTACATGTGAAAGTTTTAGATTCATCAACACATTTAGATGAATAGTATATCATAGTTTATCCACCAAGCCAATGCTTAGAGTTGGAATTCATCTTGGACAAGGAGGAGCCTAAAATGACTAGGAAGAAGGTCTACTATCAATACCTGGTCACATGGAGAGGGTTGCCTATGGAGGATGCAAATTGGATTATTATGGATTCACAAATGTAGAGAATTCCTTAGATGGAACTTGAGTTCTGAGTATGGTGCAAGAGCACCCATGTGTGTCAAAGTGATAATTTTGATTGATTGTGAGTTGTCTTTATGTAATAAGGTTTTTAAGACCATGTGTTATGTTTTTGAGTCATTTAGGGTCAGTTTTGTATAAGATGTCAATGCTGGAAAAAAAGTTACAAAATGTTGTCACGTAACTTTTTGATTTTTGGTTGTCCTATCTACTTTGGAAATTATGCTTGAAAAACCATTTTTGGAGGGCTACTAGGATGAATGAAGACTAGTGGTTCAAAACCCACCTTTTGATGTTTGAAGCTTTGAATGTTTGATTGCTTGAGATTGGTACAATTTTGTCCACCCCTTCTTTGCATCACATTTCATTTTTAGATCATTTCATAGTGAAGTTAGTAAATTACCTTGTTCAAAATCTAAAAACTGAATTATCCTTTTGCATGTTTTCTCTATCGTTATTGCATTTCAAATTTGTAGGAAAAAGATTACATCATGTTTTCATTAAAAATATCTATCGTTATTATACTTCATGTTCTATTTTCAAATCTTATTGAGTGTTGTAATAATTTTTCGTTAGGTGCATATGATTATGAGGTCCTTTCCCCTCTCTGTTTTTTCATCATTGATTCCTCTTCTAGTATCCCCTCAATGAGTGAGGTTAGTTTGGTGAAAGAGAATACAACCTTGGTTCATCATAACAATCATATTTGTACTTATCCTAATATCTCTCCTACTTATGAAGAAGATATTTTGTTGTTAGAAAAACTAATCGATGAGATCTTTGAGAACCCTAGTTGTTTCTCTCATTTTACCTCTCCTATTAGGAAAATTATTACTAAACATGAGGACATAACAATAGCTAATCATGATGATCACATAAGACAACAAGAGACCATGGAAACCTACCTACCTAACACTTAAACTAGTTTAAATTTATCTCCCAATAGTTTCCCCTCTTGTGATAATTTTTTAGAAGATGAAATTGTAAGTGAGGAAGATATATTGGTGTTAGATAATCAAATATTTAAGATCAATGGTGAACCCCTTGATGACTCTTCCCCTACCTATGAACAAGAGAATGCCATCAATTATAAACAAGACAATTCAACAATTGATCACTCCCCTAATTATGATGAATTAATTTTAGAAGAATCAATCTTTGTAATTCAATAAAATCTAGTTTGAAGTTCTCCTAAGAAATCTCCTCTTAGGGAAGATATCATGGTGGAAGAAAATGATAACATTGCAACTTCCTTAGATGATGGTGAAGAGAGGACACTAGACTACCCTGTATTGGAAATACATCAAACCAATATCATTGAGGTTATGAATCCACAAGTTTCCATTAGATCCCCCTTGAGGGTAAGTGTAGGATCATGGGGGTCCAAAACGTGGCGATATGGCAAAAAAGTGGTTGACGACTTTTTTAATTAAAATTCGATGAAATGAAAAGGGTTTATTAAGAAAATATTTAGGTTTCAAAAAATATAAGATATACCTTATTTGGAATTAAATGGATAATTATTATTAATTTTCTACATACATTTTGACTAAAGTCTTGATTGATAGGTTGATTGAAAAATATCTATAATTCTTAAAAAAAATCATATTTTTTAAATTCAAAAAATGCAACACATTCTATGCTTCCCATACTATAGGAAAAAATACAAAATTTGAATTTCATAAATTTTTTACTAGAAGTTATGGTGGTTAGACAAATAAGTTTTAATATTTAAAAAAAAAATTAATAAAGAAATCATAAATAATTATTCACTTACAAAAAAATTACAAAAAATGATTTGGCACATCTGAATGTGTCTTCTACTTATATTGAAATGTTCAAAAATATATATTAGTTTTTTCTTGTACTTAGGTTAGTTGGACAGACACCTTTTTATTTTTTCTTGAAAATTTTAGTACTACTTGTTGGAAAAACAAGGATAGATAATTGAGAAGCAGGGGGGGGATGAATCCATTGCCACATAATTTAATACTTATTCAACCTTATTAACCTTTAATCTTAGATATGATAATTAATAGTGAAATCATGAATCAACAAAACATCAGAAACACATGAACACCAAGATTTTATATGTGGAAACCTTGTTAGGGGAAAAACCACGGTGGATGTTAAGCCATAAGATTATACTGTGTTAGTAGTACAATGAAAAATGAATAAGGAATGCACATGCATTTAGGCACACTACCTAGAGCTCACTTCTCAAGGGGAAGGCTCACTGTGCTACATAAAACAATCAGATTAAATCCATCTGAGAAAATAGCTTCTTCAAAAGCCTGATGATAGTTCTAGTTAGGCACATAAACACTTCTTCACACTTAGTTCAATATTTTTCACACTCTACTCTGAAATCGAATGATATGATCTTTAGTCATACATTTCACATGCACACTTCATATGCATTCATTGAGAGCACTTCACACACTAAAAAATGAAGAAAAAATCACTCTTATATATCCGCTACATGGAATTACATCAACAACTCTATCGACCACAAATAAAGAATAAATGAATTAAAAAATTGTCAACCCAATTCATGAACAAATCTCAATGTGTACCAACCTAATTCGATCATAGCATAATGAAGACATAAATCAATATCCTCAAACATGCCAAGCATTCAAAAAATTAATCCACATGGATCCACAACACACTACAACCATCATGTCGGCCTAGAACATGAAAACTTGAACACACAAAGGAAAAATCTTCAATCACGAGCACACCGATCAATGTGGACATACCACAATGATAGAGAATGATCTAGAAACATCACTGATCATCACTAGAGCATGAATAATTGAAATGTCTATTCAGAAACTAAAGCCACAAATAATAATAAACCATCAAATATTGATCAGGGGGCTTAAGTTGCCATAAATGATGAGTGTGGCAACCATCAAAATGATCTGACAAAAAATCTAGCTCAATTTCATCTAGATAATACTTTGGCATAATTTTGAATTAATTCAAGTACCCAACATGGGATTCAGTGGATATCATCCCATTTTACAAAATTTGGAGTAAAAGCTCCAAGATTTTCTAAGGAATCAATGAATTTATTGTTGCTCCTAAACACGTGATTCACACTACTATTCCAAAGGGCAATCATCAAATCATGAGCCAAGGACATAGGGTCCTAAAGAGTCCACTAGGGAGAAGCAAGCCTAGTTAGCATAAGAATTGTATTCCTTGATTAAATTAGATAAATTAACTTGAGTGGCAATTTTAATTTTTTGGAAGGTCATAACCACCTCAACAAAACTAGAGGATTGGATCCCAAAATTGACCACATAATCCAGAACTAACCTCCTCTTGTGGTCATAGATAACCCCACCCCCACCCACCCAACCTTGGTTGGGTTTGGATGATTTGTCAAAATTGAGCTTCAACCAACCAAGATTGGGGAGAATGAATTCATACTACATTTTTTTGGAAGGATAAGAGATTCGAGGGATTTAAAGGTACTAGAAAGATTCCAAGAAGAAGCAGTCAAAATATCTTGACCATTAGGGGTTTTTTTGGCTTGCAAGAGGTTGCAGAGATTAACTCAATGACCTATATGATAATATTTTTGGCCACCACCTACCACATGGAACTTTTATTTCTAAACACTCTGTTATTGCACTCCTTCCAAAGCGCCCATCTTGTGAAAAATAGTGATTTTTGCCATAGCTCAAAAAATTAGAGGGTGGGGCACCAGAGGGGACTAAAATTCCATAATATTATGCACATCCTTATGCCAAACCCAAGCAAGAGAAGAAATAGTGGAAAAGTAAGTGGAATAGATTTCTCTTCATTTTTGCACCAAAAACACTAGTTCCCAAGTTGAATGCCTTTTTTAAAAATTATATAGAGTGAGGATCCCTTCGTGATAGATAATACACTAGAAGAATTATGGAAATACTAGCTTGAAGAGTATGCTCAACATTTAGGAAAAAAAAGTACTTTTGTTAAAGATAATACTAAAATGACAAAAAATGGGATAGGTGCTTTTGTATGGTTTAGAACATAGAGAAAACTCACTTTCCAATTATTTCATTCAAGGATAACCCTAGAGATCTCAATGCAAAAGAGAAAGAGATCTTGCAATAGGTTTTTTCCTAGGGGCATATTGTAAACTAATGAGGGGTTCACCACCCAGTTAGGTCTTTAAAAGACAAATTCAATGCAAGATGGAATGGTTAACCCTAATATGATGCAATATTTCACTAAATGACCTAGATATGCATATAAAAAAAACAAAAAGTTGTAAGATGAAATATGTGCACATAGGAATCTTAATATGACTAAATGAAGCTCTGAAATATTGAAAATAATGAATTTAATGCTAAGTGGGACTCATAGATCAAATTGGGAAAATAAGTCCCAAATCTGGGTTTTTGTACAAAAATAGGAATCTGGAAAATGCGTATCCAAATCTATAAAAACCTAAATTTTCACCTAAAATGGGACTCATATGCCAAAATTGGCATATATCAGTCTAGTCAGGATTTTTTTGAACCTATAGAAGTCCTTCAAGTATCTCTAATGCAAGTTGACAACTTTGACAATACTAGGCACTTTGAAAAAATTCTCCAAAATTTCTCCTCAATGTGTGTTCAACCTAAACCTTCAAATCACACACTAAAGAGAGGGTAAATTTATTTTTTTAGTGGTAGGGGTTTACCTTGGTCAAACCCGGTTTTGGTAATCAAACCTTGAAATGAAATGAAATAGGAATGGAGGATGGTGAATAAATAAAATATTATGTTGTGACTCACCAAAACCTAGCAATAAGAGGTTACAAAAATGTATGAGATGGGTCGAATGGATGTTTACCTTGAATCTTGCTTGAATGTGATAGATCCTAAATGAAATCCTAGCTTGAATAATAAAACCCTACATCATAATTATTAGCTAAAAAACAAACATGATGCATGCAGACTTTGACATGATGCTTGATGCTTGAATGATGCTCTAAAATGCTTTATAATCTACATTTGGAGGCTCTTGAATGCTCTTGTAAACTCAAAATTACTCTGAGAATGGTCATTTAACTTACTAGGTAACTTTATTGCTCATTAGGATAGAAATTAGTGAAGAGACCTTTTATTTATACATAATTATACAAAAAAATCCCAAAATTATAGCACTACAAGCCGACATCAGATCTAGGAGGATAAAATCCCACCAAAAATTTGAATTGATTTTGATTTTAGACCACACAAGACTCATACACCCAAGGTGGTGTATGAGTCCCATTAGGAATAATTTATGGGACCAATTTCAAAAATGCTTAGAAAGGTGTAAAACCATGATTGAGACCTAAAACCATAGTTGGGACTCATACACCCAAGGTGGCATATGAGTCTCAGAACACCAAATCTAGGATACACAATCTAGAAACACCTGAATCATAATTGAATGTTGATTTTTGTCAAGATAATCCTTGAAAAGATGCACTAAATGAGGCTTGTGGATGTAAAATAAGGCTAATCAAAGAATAAAGAAGCTCAATTATTTAATAAAATGCTAGAAAAGTGTGAAAGTGTGTTACAACACTTTAAAACACTCTAAATAAGGTATAGAAAATCTCATTTATTCCACAAGGGACCATGACCTAATGTGAATATATTAGACACATTGCAACACTAAATCAAGGCCTTGTTAGGGAGTACTTTTTCAGTCATTACAAATACATTGTCTGGAAGTGAAAGAAACCATAGAAAGGGTGTCCTTATATCCTTTAGCCTTCACCGAGGTGGCCTCCCCCAACAAGATTATATCATCCATAAATTGTTGATGGGAGATCGGGTGAGGCACAAAAGAAGGGGAAAAACCCATTGGAGAACCTTTGAAAATTTTACGTTCAAAACTACGACTAGGATCTTTGTCCATAAAAATAAAGAGATAGGGGGATAGTGGGTCACCTTGGTGAATTCCACCAGTAACACAAAAGAAACCTTGCAGTGCTCCATTAATAATCATTGAATATTTAGGAGAAGTCACACAACTCAAGATGATATTTAACAATTTACCAAAGAAGCCAAAATGATGGAGATCTTCAAAAAGGAAGTCCCATGACACCTTATCATGGGCCTTGGAGATGTCTGGCTTAAGAGCCATACTTTACTTTTTACTTTTGTCCATAGAGTGGATGATTTCATGCACCAACATAATAGGATTAGTTATAAATTATTTCAGGCACAAATCCTTTCTAGATATTGTGTATCATTGTATTCAAATGGGGTTTAATTTAATTGACCAACAAATTGGAGTATATTTTGTAGAATGTGTTGCAAAGACTAATAAGTCTAAATTTAGCCAACTTGTTGAACCCCTGATGCTTAGGGATAAGAATAATGAGAGTATTATTGAATTTCTTAAGAATTTTTATAAAATAAAGGAACTCAACCACTGTATTTGTGACATCCTAAAAAAAAATATCCCCAAAAAAAAAAAAAAAAAAAGGGTAGGAAGCCATCCGAGCCTGGAGCCCTAAAGTGACTAAGGTATAGCACAATATTGTGGACATCCTCCACCTGAGCCTTATCTTCCATGGTCAAGACCTCCTACTCAGAGAGATCCATAGGGATGACATTAAGGATATCCCCCAACAAGAATTCCGTTGGGTTAGGGTTTAGAAGGTTATAGAAAAGAGACACTCTAGCATAGGCCATATCATCCTCACTAGTCACTATAGAACCATCATCAAGGATTAAATTTTAGATGGAATTGCATTTCCTATGCCTCATCACCATCATGTGAAATAATTTGGAGTATTTTTCCCCTTCATAGAGCCACTGATTTCTAGACCTTTGTTTCCAATACACCTCCTCTTTCTCGATTATATTGTAATGTTCACTAAGCAAGGTCTTTTCCTTATCGGCGAGGTCCCCTTGAAAACCCAGTTCTAGGTTTTTTGAACCTATCAAAGTTGGTCTTTGATAGACCTTTTTGTTTCAAAGATGTTTCCATAGGCATGCTTACTCCAAAATTTGAGATTACATTTGAGATTTTTGAGTTTGAGAGCCAGATTATACATAGAGAAACCACACCCACGATCCATCCACCAAGAGGCTAGGGGATCCCTAAACCAAGGTTGATAATTCCACATTGATTGAAAGTTAAAATAAATTTTCACCATAGAAGGGGGATTGCTCTAGCAAAGAAGAAATAGGGTATGATCCAAACAAATTTTGATGAGAGAGGGCAATGAGAGCAAGTTAGTGTCCCAACAAGAAGAGACTAGACACTGATCAAGCCAGACTAGAATGAGGTTATTCCCTAGCTATTTATTAGACCAAGTGAGTAAGAAACCTCGAGATCCAAATCCATCAATCCACCATCATGCAAAAAGGAGTTGAGGTCCAACATGATATCTGAAAAATCCAATATACAACCTTAATTTTTAGAAGGGAAAAGAGGGGAATTAAAATCACCCATCACCATCCATTTATAATGTAAGAAATTATTCCTAAAATCCAGTAGGTCAAGCTAGGTGGACCTCCTTTAAACCACATTGTTGGGTGCATAAACATTAGAAAAAACCCAAACATAAGATCTAAACTATGAGAAAAATCAACAATGAGAAAAAATTCCTTATAAATAAGGGAGCCCTTGAGAAAGGGTTTCCACATCATGACTAAAACCCCCATAAGCCCCAAAAATATCCACTTCCAAGAACTGGGCATTAGGCGAGATGAACTTACCATATTTACCAAACTCAACAACCATCATTTTGGTCTATTGTAAGAGAAGAACACCAAGCTTACACTCTTTGATAAAATCCCTAACAATATACTTATTATGAAGGCTATTCAACCCTCAAATGTTCCAAGAGAGGATCAAAATTTCTTAAGACATATGTAGATGAACTACTCTAGAGTTTCTTTATTTCCATTCATAATATCATTAGTCATTCTTTTCCATATGGCCATTGTACCAAGTTTCCTACATGTCTTAGAAACAATAACGACATTCATCATTTTTAGAGGGTTGAACATGGGGTCAGTCTTCACTAGGGAGGGAGGAAAAATACAAGGGATTACTAGAGAAACACTAGTTGAAATATCATATGACACCAATTGTGGGCCATCATCACACAACAGGGGAGATAGGTTCAAGGAGGAGACTTCCAAATAGAACTTTGGGGACTCTGAGGAAAAGCATCAATCGATAACCCAAGAGGATAATGGGGAAATAGTGCACAAAATAGAGGGGACTGGCCAAGTCAAAGTAAGAGCCTTAGAAGGGAAAAGGGCAAGCAAGCCAGAAATAAAAACCTCATTGGAAGAGGTAAAAGGAGACACTAGGGTGGATCTGGGAAACGAGGAGGACAGATTCACAACCAAGGAACTCATAGCACCAATGGCAGGAGGAGGAAAGACTACAACCTTATCATTACCCACACGGTACTAAGAAAGAGCTTAGGGTAAACATTGCATAGGTGACCAAAGGAAGAGAATCTTTGACAAAAAGGAGTAGAGATTTCATATTCATTGGTTTGGGACCGCTTACCAAGATAGGATTCTAAAATAATTAAGGTTGAGAGGACCTTATTTGGCTTGATAATAACACAAAAGCGAGTAAATACTAGACTATAATGCTCTTTTGTGGCATAATCGAATTAAGTGATGTTTCCAAAGGAGTTGGCCACTCCGATGATGAATTATTCATCCCAGAACTCCAATGGGAGGCTTTAAAGACAAACCTAGGTAGGAAGGGAAACTACCAAGTGAGTGGACCAGTCAAGACCAAGTTTCCATTTACACAAGGCTAGACTCTTCTTATTAAAGAACTAGGGGACCCCAGTGAAAGTCACCCTACAATTCTTACAAAGATTGAAGATAAAACATAAAAGGCCTTATGGAAGATTTGAAACAAAGAAAGAGCCTTTGATAGACCATTTGTAAGAAGCCCACTTGCAAACCTATTCAATATTGGGCCTTCTTCCCACAAACCTACCAATTAGGCAGTCTTCCATTTTTGCAATCATTTTGTCTAGAGATGGGTCTAAGATTTTTAAAGTCATGCCCTCCTCAGAATGCACCAACTGGACCCCATCCTCAACAACACTAACATTTTTAGTGGTATTTTTTGGAAAAAATTCCTTCTAGTTGAGAGGAGGAGGCACCGGCATAGAGGGGATAGAAAGAGTCCCTGATGACTCATGAGAATCTTCGGGAGCCACACCTCGGCTAAAAAAAAATCTAGAATTCCATCACACCAGATGATAGGAAACAAGAGATTCCCACCTAGCACCACTTCCCTGTGCACCACTCATTTCCAAAATAAGTAGATTGAATGTTTTTTTTTGTAGATATGTGTGTAAGAAATATTCCCTTATATGAATATGACAACAACAGCTAAGTAGACTACAACACCTCAAGGTAGATGTTGCCAGAGGGTAGATAGTTTCTTTATCCAAAAACCTATATTTTGATGTTGCACTCACTTTTAATAAACTTGTGTTATCCTATAAAACATTAGATGTCACACAAATCATGCCAGATAAAAGGGAATGTAGCTTTCTTGTTGATGTAAGCCCACTTATGATAGTTAATCTTTAAAATGGTGGATAGTAATTGAGTATATTTTACATTCAAATATTTTAAGATGATTTCCTATGTGTTCCAATGGTGTCTACCTAGCAATGTATTATTACATACTCAATCAAGATAAGGTATATTTGGACTAGATAGAAATGGTTATTATGGTAATGAACCTCAAACTCCTATTGCCATTGTTAATCTTCTCTTAAGACTATAGTAGAAGATGAGATGAATATTAAAGGTTGAATCAAGAGAATTCTTATGAACCTTATATATATATATATAAATGAAATGTTGTTAGATGCATGTATTGATGTCTTTGAAGATTCGTTCTAGAAGTGGAATGATTTATTGAAAAAAATTGGACTATGATTCTCCATGTAAGAAAGGTAATTTTTTCTCATAAATTTCATCCAACATGTTTTCTCATGATAATTAGATATGAGGTAATGTGATATAGAATTACTTTAATTAAAAATCTATACTCATATATATACATATATAACCATATATATACATACACACATGAGCTGTAACTTCTTTATTTAATATTGCATATTTTATTCACTTTCATGCTAGTACTTTCTTGTTCTCACATTTTATCCACTTCATTAGATGGACTTGCAAGAAGGAATCTACTATTAATTATCTTCCATAGAGGTTTAGTATCATGCAATGGGTTTTTGCAGCTAGGAGGTTGTGTGGCTTCATCAGTCATTAACTAAGCTCAAATTTCCCCCTGATAGTCCCACTATTATTTAATGTGAAAATTACAGTGCCATTCACATTTCTCGCAATCCAGTGGAGCATCATTGTACTAAGCACGTAGAGATCCACATGCACTTCATACAGTAGTTGATTTAGAATATTTTTATCACCTTGGAGTACATTCCTATAGAGGAGAAGGTTGTAGACATCTTCACAAAGCTTTTACCATCACCTCAGTACCTCTAGTTGTGATCCTTTCTTGGGGGGTAAAAGTACATAGTTGTGTCACACCTTTATAAATAAATTGGCCAACACTGATCTAAATTTAAAAATTGAATCACTAGAAAGTGGAATATATGTTTTGAATTTTGAAATGATAGAAAATAATAAAATGTTTATTTTTTAGTATATTTTATGTTTGTATTTTTTTGACAAAATTAAAAAATTATTTATATATAGTTTTCTACAAGTTAATACTATAATTTAGTTGCTAATAAAATTTGAAAAATGACGGTACATGAGATGTCAAGCTTTATATAGTAAATTTTATTTGTTTTCCTTCAAAAAATTTGTATATATTTATAACTGGAAACTTAAGGGCGTGGATATATTTTTTTGCAACTTTAATAAGTATATATTTTTAAATAAATATTTTAATGTGCATGTATTAAAACATGGCTATTTCAACTCAAAGTCAATTTTTATATGAAATATTTATCTAAAATATAAAATAAATTATGGGTATGTGCAGGATCATCATGGAAAAAATAGGTCTCTAAGTGGCAAAATTTTTAGAAAAATCAGAGTTAAGCAACTTGACATAAAATTTGAATAAGCTATCTATATTATTTAAAAAATATTTAAGAATAGAATTTGTAGAAAATTGAATTTAGTTTCTAAATTAATAGGTTTATTTACAAAAATAATAAATCTATTTGGTGAAAATTTGAATTTTCAATATAGTAGTACTTAAATTTCAGGAAAAAAATAAGAAGTAGGTGTCTGTCTGACCACCCTAATCACATTAAAATGATAATATTTTTTTATAAGATTTTAGATATAAGTAGAGGACTCATGTCCTGATGTGATGCATATTTGTTTGTAATTTTTTTCCAAGTAAATAATTAATTATAAAAAATTTATGACAACTTTTAAAAAATATAAAGACTCGTATGTCTGACCACCTTAACTTGGTCAAAACTTCATGAAATTCATTTTTTTCTTTTTTAATCTTATAGTATGAGAAGCATAGAATGTGACACATGTTTTGGATTCAAAAAGTATGATACTATTTGAAAGCTATAGATGTTTTTCAATCAGCCTAAAAATCAGGACTTTAGTCATAATTCAATAGAAAATGAATAATAATTATTTATTAAATTCAAAGTAAAGCATAATTTATATTGGTGGAAATCTGAGAATCTCCTTTAAAAACCCTTTTCATTTCATCAATTTTGGGTGAAAAAAAGTCATTAGCCACATACCCATCATATTGCCTCTTTTTGGCCCATCATGATCCTGCACATACCCTTATACTATCTTAATCTATATTCTTTTATCTAGGGCATCATTTTTTATTTTTTATTTTTAATAAGTTTAAGTAATTTTTTTGACATGGTAATCAATCTAATATTTTTGTGTTGATAACCTACTTTTAGTAAAAAATAAAAAATAAAATATAAATAATAGTTGAACTATTAAAATAAATACATATTTGAAAACTAGATTTATGAATCTATAAAAGGGTATTTTTACATTTTAAAAATAATGTTTTTTATATGAGTAGGAGTTGTTAAATATATATTTTTTTAAATAATCTCATTTTTCTAGTAAATTGGCCTCAGAGTTGTGCTACATATGCATTTAGCCAAGAATTTTAGCTGGAAAACTTCTAGACATATTTAACTTATCTAGAATGACTCTTACGAGATCATATGTTTAACCAAAATTGATTTTTAGTTATAATTATTAAAATTCACTTGTGTTGATAAGTTGGCCAAAAGTGTGACACAACTTTTTACTTTTACCGTAGGGCACAAAAGAAGTTGTCTTTGGAGGGTCTTCATGAGGCCTCCATTTTTTTTTCCCATGCTTTCATCTCTCTTTAGGAGAGGAGTTTTTCCCATGAGGTTTTCTCTTTTTCTCCAATTATGAGACATTTCTTTGATTGTATTCGATACCTCATCAAGTCTACTTTTTGGGACCCATTCATGCTTTGATTTCTTCTTATGCATTCACTTTTAGATTTTTTAGCTACTCCCTATGTTATACTTGAGGGTGGGTATTAGTGTTATCATGTATTAAATAACAATTAACTAAGTTTTAGTTAATTATTATTCTAATTCTCACTCACTTAAGGCTAATCTTAAGATTTCAGTATTAGTTAACTCAATGCTTTATTTATGTTAACTAGAGAGCCAATATTAGATCATTTTGTCTCATCACGTACGATGTTGACACTTGTCAGGAGCTAATATCTTTATCATTAGTTTTTCTCTTATAAAACATTCTATCTCAGTTGTATTATTCATTTTGGATGCATTTATTTTTTAGGAATAGAAAATGTTTATTTTGAAGAGCTCTTGCGTGGAAGGTGTTTTGTTCATTGTTTGATCCTATGTTTTGTTATTCAAGAATCTAACATACCTCATATATCTATTTGGATGGTTGAGGCATCAAGGCCTCTATTTATTTTTCTATTTTGTTGAACTCTTGAGTTCAGGTGCCCTTCCCCTTCTTTTAATAAAAAACAATAGTAAAAATGGGAAGAATCAACTACAATGCTCGTCAAGTCAATCAGTAATTGAAAAATAAAAATATTATGTTTTATATATAATTATTGGTAATGAATCAATATTTGTTATTAAAATAATGCAATGATCTTGTTACTTAAATTGAATTGTCTCTTGGATTTCTACTTATATTTTAAATACCTTTGTAAATATTTTTGTAATATTTTATTTATCATACACAATATATTACAATTATATATAAATACGACATGAGAAAATAATTTATCTATTATTTTAATTAACTATAATACTAGTACAAAAATTTATTATTTAATAGAAAAAGAAAAAAACTAAAATAGAAATATTTATATTAATAAATTATGTTACATTGATAACCATTCTTTTTAAATAAAAATATAGAAACCAATTTAATAGTGAACCTTTTTTTTTGAAGTGATAAATGTGTGAGTGATTGTATTCACAAGCTACAATTAACATGCTAAAAAAAAAATTCAGTAAATACATATAAATAAATTTATTTTATTTTATTTTCCACAAAAAATCATTTATCTATTCATTCATTATTTCTTTCATTCTCTTGGTGTGAGTATTCGCATGGGGAATGAGTTTCAATTATTTTTGGGTAAGTTCCTTCTTAAATTAACATGAATAACGCTCCTAGGGGATAAGACCCAGTATCCAACCCCCATTGAATAACCGCCACCTCCATGCTCACTCCACCCCCCCAAATTTTTTTAACTTTGATCCATTAAAAGATTTTATTTGAACAAATAAAAAATTACAACACCAATGGCTACTCATAACACAATGAGTAACTCACCAATCATAATAGATAGCTAAACATGCTTTTTCATTTATAAAAAAGGTCAACTTGCACATAAAATGGATCATTTACAATTTAATTTAAAAAAATTATTGTTACAAATAGCCCCACTTGAAATTTTTTATCCCTCATTACATTTTATATTTACAACTATACATGTACACTTAATGGTGCTTTACATGACATAATCACAATCTCCTATTAACTCTATGAGATTTGAAATGCACAGTCTTCCACACACTCCCTGACAGATATATGTATTTCCTTCATTTCCTCTAGGTACCCACACAATTAAATAAAGGTGTAAGGCTCTGAAAATAAAAAATCAAATCCAAATATAATATAGAATTCACTCATATCATCTCTAAAAACCTACATAATTGGCATCTACAAATTCAAATTTTCAAACAAATTCAAATTTCAAACTCAATAACCAAATTGAATGCATTCAAATGCCACATTCAAATTCCTAAATAAGAGGGGGAAAGCAACCAGTGTCATTTGTTATTTGTGACAACTTATTCTCTGTAGAATTCAGAGCATTGTCAGACATTTGTGCAGTTTTAGGTTGGTACTTTATACATTCCACTTATAGTTATTCTCATGAACTATGCATTTAACATTTATATTTATGTAGTGTCTTCTTACTTTCATGAACTCTTCATTTAACATTTATATTTTTGCACTGTCATTTTACTTTACTTTATAAGTAAATGAAGGTCTTTTTTGTTGTCTTTGCAAGATCTACAAAACGAATTCTCCTAAGTTTTGCAGCAATTTTTTTATATCATTTACTACATTTCCTTTGGTTGTCCAATACAACAAACAATCATTTGAATACATTTATTTTGTCTGTCCAATACAACAAACTAGCATTTGTTTATATTTTTATACTTTCTTTTGCACATACAGTAGGCCAGCATGTAATGCCCTGCCACGCAACCCTAGAGGAAGTTTCAATTCGCTACAAAAGTATACTAAATTTTTTTATTTTTTTTAAAGTGCATTATACATACATGTTCACCTAAATTGACTACCTCCCCTAAGGCTACGTAACTGAGATTACTTAAACCGCATTAACATACACATCTCAATTCCATTACTATCTAACATAGGTAAATATAATATAAAATAGATTAACCATCACATATTTCCATTATAAAATTCCATTACAAGATTACAATTCTCATTCCCAGAATGAGTAAAAATACATAAGTAGAATAATTACAAGATTACAAGATCCACCTCATACAACAAGAGGGGTAAATATAACTGATACATGAAGAGATACAATAGTAAATGAAGAGAGTAACAATATCCGCAAGCTGTCCAATTGGATGTCTCACTTCCACGAACTGAAGAACAAAGGGGGACCCAACGGTTTTGGTGCATGTTCCTCCCCACCATGTGGTACCCGTAGGCCCAACCCCCATGCTAGGAGACAGTAACAAAGTAACATGGACAAGAAATATATTACCTCTAACCAAAGGCATACTCATACTGACACATACTGACTCAACCAACATATGCAAAATATAAGTCTAACACTAACATGGTTACCTTGCTTCCAGACATATAATAATCAAGTGTGCTAAAGAAACCATACACACAACATATAAACAAGGTTATCCTAGATAGAGTGTCATCACAAGGTGCATCATGAGATCTCCTCTGGGCATCCTTCATAGGCTCCGGTAATCCTGGTGGCCTCAACCGAATCTCGACCCTCATACTCACTCAAGCGGAATCAACTACCTTTCATATGGACAAGTTAGTTGACCTTGCCATTCCAGGCCTTCTCACTCACCACAAGTCTAAACAAGCCCCTGTGTCTGCGAGTGAGTTCAATTTTATCTTGGTTAATGTGAATGCATCCTAGTAATCTAAATACTTTACTTTAATTATCACTTATTAAACACACTTTCGAAGGTTACCCAGTTTACCTCTTTGGGCTCCGGCCCCTAACAAAAGCCACTCCTCTAATGGATAACTCTCTACTCAAATCTAGACTCCAAGGGTGAATCAAGTGTTATAGAACTGAATAACTCTGTCTCTCCTAATCTAGGAAATGACAATAAGAATCCCACTCCAACATATGGAGGAAAACAACTCAAAATAACCTACCCAAGGAATAGACGAATATTAATTAACATGGGAATGACCCACCTACACTAGAAGACTTTACATTACTTAACACAATTACCCATTCCCAAAGCATTCATTAAAAGGGAAAATAACATAATATTGCATTGATAAAGAAACAAACACTATGTTCGGATATATTAAATCCATATCCCTACTTTAAGCTTCTCGCAGAAAATAAACATTACCCTTATTAATTTTCACTAAAACGCAATAAATTCAACACTAAAACAAATACTTTTGCAACATTATCCAATCATGATCAATAAAAAGGTTTTCGTTAAATTTGTTGTCTAACTACATGCATGTGTTAACATGTTAATACTGATCATCTAAAGCTTACATATATAAAGTATTATTCCAATAAATTAAATTAATAGTACACTACAATTTAAAATCATACATGCACTTTTACAAAAGAGGAAAAATAAACTCTGTTAATAAAATTAACAATCTGATTATTAAATGTATATATGTTTAATTAATACAGCTAATAACACAAATTCCATAGTTACCCCAAATTTCACAATTAACCCAAATTCCACAATTCTGGAAAAGAAAGAAAGAAAAACAGAATTCTATATTTATTTAACTCATTCTCTTATTCCTATATAATATATTTATATATATATATACATACAGTATATGCATATATATATATATTTTATATTATATTTATATAAAATAAATGCTATTAAAATAATTCAATGCACAGTATTAAATAAAAATATATTAACTATATAAACTATGCTAAAAGTTTTTCTTTTTCCAAATTTCGAAATTTAAAATATAAAATTTTTTTTCATATTAAATTTCGGATTTAAATAAAGTAATAAAAATAAAATAAATTAAAAAAAACAAATTCCAAAGCAAATCAAAGTTGATGTGACAGTGATGGGACCGGACGGTGGTACCGCCGGTACCCATCACTGTGCACTGCGTAGGGGAAGTACCTCCGTCGACTGTACATAGTATAGTGGGCAGGTGTACATGGGATGCCGCACCTCCCATGGGGAGTGCGTCCCCCAAGGGTGGGCGCACTGCCCATGGCAGGTGCGTCCTACCCTCAACAACCGTGGGGTGGGGTTTTGACCTCCCCACCATCCATTCAATATATTATTTTTTTTCTATAATTTTTTTTTTTATATAACATTTTTTTTAATATGTGTTTTAATGATAATCAAAAACATAGTTCCCAAAATCGTACATTTCGTCATTTGCGAAAAATGAAAAACTCAGGTATGAAATCAAAAGGGTTTTATATATTTATATATATATTATATGTAATTTACATATAATATATATTAGTTTATATATATAAATATATAAAAATTTACCAGAATTTCTATAACTGGTAAAATTGAAGAAATACAAACAAAACCAGAAACACAAAATTCTTTAAATTTTCCAGAATTTTATTCCAACATTTAAAAGGATATAATTAAAATTTCTTTCAACCCTATTCACTAAAAATTCACAAAAACTTAAATAAGGAAAATTCAAATCAAACTATTTACTGAAGGTTTTCTCATAGGGTTTGAATTTTCAATAATATTTTCTTTAGGGTTTAAATTTGCCAAATAGATCTGTTTGATTTACAAACTAGATTTTTTTCACAATAAATCCTAGATGTTTGAGAATATTTTAATTTGAAAATTGAAACGATGGATCTATAGGTTTTGTTTTCTAAACAATTTCCTACAGTAAATAAATTGAATTTTCACAACCATTAATTTGAAAATTGCAATAAACATCAAGTATAAAACCTGGAATATGATGCTCTAGAAGATGAAGAAAATATCTTGATAGAAGCCTCCTCTGTGCTTTTCCTCAAAGTGCAAACAATTCCAATTCCAAAAACCAAAGTTCGATTCAAATCCCTGTTTGTGCAATTCTTCAAAATTCCCCAAAATCTTCTGAACAATAATAATCCTTCCAAAACTGTTCTTCTTCTTTTTTTCTTTTTTTCTTTTTTTTTAAAAAATTGCAACATGCATTCATATTAAAACTAAAATATCTAACCTAACCCTAATTTCCTTTTCGCATGCAAAATAAAAATAGATATTTATTTCCTTTTCCCATTTTCGAAAACTTCAAATTGATTTCTAAATGCAATTTCACTTTTCTTTCAATTCTTTTAATTTAATTTAATTAATACAATTTCATAATCAACATATATATTTCATCTAAGCATATATATCACTTAATATTAAAATAAACTCTACTTTCAACAATACAATAATTCTAACATTTTAATTAAATAACAAAACATCTAATTAAATCATATAACATTAAACCAAGTAGACTCAACTCACAAACAGAACGAATGACACACTAAGGCTAGGGCATAGACCTGACACATGTTACCTAGTTACTATCTCCCTTTCCACATAACCGTTGGATCGACACGCTCAGACCTGTGAAACCAGGTGGAGTCGATGTCATGTACCTGCAACCTGCAACCAAATAACAATATAATACATATATCCAGTATATAATACACACCGTGAAGAAGAAATCACAGATTCCCAAGGCTCTCGCAAGCGAGTGATGCGAAACCATCTTCTTCTCCAATACACTCATCAAAGAATGACATTACATCATAATCATAAATCACGTAATACAATATCTCATGCTGAATCCACTAACATCAATAATCAATAATGCATGTGAAGCAATAGTCGGATAATCCACATCGCACAATAATCAATGTCGCTCAATAATAGTGATCAAAACATCATAACAAAGCGTATCCAATATCAAGGTATCAGCAACCAAATAAAGCATAAAGCAAACTACACAAAAGCTAATCGGAGGGGTATTACACAGCATACATATATTTGTCATTTTACATTCTATGGCTCTTGTTCATTCAAAAAATTGATACATATGTGTGTATCCTTTGCCTATCCTTTGGGAATGCAAACAATGGTAATACTTGTTAATCATTTTCTTTTGCATCTTATTGAATGTGTAAATTAATTTGTACAATGTTATTTATATATATATACCTATACAACACACATTAAGCTGTGTGTTTCAAATTGTAAATGAATCTGTGCAATGTTTTATACATTCATTTACAAATTATGTGTCTATTGTCTCTTGTTCATTGAGAAGATTTATATATATGTTTTTTTTTTTAACTGTCCTTTTAAAATTAAAACAATGGTACTGGTTAATCATTTTCTTCAGCATCTTTCATGACCCATGAAGGGTTTTTTCGATGATTGAAAAATTATTAATGCTTGGTTATGAAATAAATCATTCCTCTTATACTCTTTTTTGCCATGTGTTGTTTGATTTTGTTGGGTCATGGTGCTATTTTTTTCTCCCACATTGCATATATGTATGTATGTATGTATGCATGCACATACATACATATATACATACATACATACATACATACATACATACATATATATATGTATATATATATTTTTGTATGTATGTATATATAAAGTTGTATGTCCATGGTGTGAGGTAACAACAAACATCATTCTCCTTTCAAAGTGTATGTATGTATGTATGTATGTATGTATGTATGTATGTTTGTATGCAGATACATACATATATATATGTATGTATGTATGCATATATATATATGTTGGATTTTTACACAAGGTTCTTTTGGGGTTAAATGATTTCCTCTCCTTGTTTACAGCATACTCATGGCCTCATAAAGTTCATTGTATCATGATTTTGTCTCTAGAAATGATAGGGGAATTTTGTGGGTTTGACCACATGTCTACAAAAAACGATTAAAGTTATGCATCGACCTTCTTATAAAAAACTCATGTGAATGCGAGCATAAATCAGCAAACCCATTTAGTATACAAAATTTTTTGTGAAAAGCCTTGCTTTTTTTTTCCAAATACGATTTTTTTTGGGTTAAATGATTAAATACGACCTATTAAAGTTGATTGTCTCATGATATTGTCTCCATAAATGATGAGGAATTTCTTGGTTTTGAAATCATGTCTGAAAATTAATTTCATGAAAACCTTGCTTAGAAGATTCCACATCTATCTAAAAATGCACTTTTGTATTCCTACAAGTGAGGAATTATTATTATGAAACCCTTAGTTAATTTATTGTGCACATTTCTATAAACCCAAGTGTGTAATTGATCTACCTCTTTTAAAATTAATAACCTATTGTTGTTGAATACAACACAACTTCTTTCATTTTCTGTACAATGTTCCTTGAATATTGATGGAAAAGAATGGAATACCAAAAAAAAAAAATTAGTCATATGCATTATTCGGACCCCAAATGAAGATTAATTAGGGTGTAATGTGTTTGGTGTCTTTTGCTAAAGTGATGAGATTAATATGTAGGAGTGATTTTTTATGGGTTCCAAAATGACTTTATAAGGTGCTAACATGAATTAGACCCATTGAATTTTGAGCAGATTTGAATGATATAATAGTTTTATTTAAAAGTTAATAGTGACACAATTAGCACTGTTTTCTATTTTTCACTGTATATCAGTGATTTTATTTGTAATTATATCTGTCTAATTATATGTACAGGATCACAGTTTTCTGACACTTTATGGCTTACAATGTACAGGATCACTGACAATCATGGCACCAGGGAAGAAGAGGAAAAGATCGAGTGGGAGGTGCTTGATTAGAGTACCTCATGGAGTGATATTCAATGTTCCAGATGTTGTTGATGAAGAGCTAGTAGTGAACATCAATGAGGAAGTTATTTATGAAAATTCACAACAAACCAATGAAAATGATGGTTTTGAACCTATTGTTTATAATACTGAGGTAGAAATGGAACCACCACCTATTGACGATGTGACAACTGTAGATTTGTGCATGAAAACTTGGTCTATGGATGATGTGTAAAAATCTATTGAAGATGTTGAGGACAATCGAATTTCAATCAAAGGTTCACCAATCAAATGGGGAATCCCACCTAGCAGTTTGTGGGCATGGCTCAATGGTGTGACATCCACAAAAAGAAGGGCACCCCGAACAATCCTAACTAATGAAGAAGAAGCTGAAATTGTGTAGTGGTGTAAATATATGGCTAATATTTTCCATGGCCTTCAAGTGTCATAACTTAAGTCAATGGTGGCCCAAATGGTTGGAGCAAGGCTTAACCCATTCACAAATTGGATACTAGGGAGGTCATGGTGGGTCGGCTTTCTTCAAAGGAATCTTGATCTAACAATTAGAACACCTGAAGGAGTGGACACAGATTGAGCTATAATGTTATGCCAAGAAATAGTTTCTTCATTTTGTGATAACTTGAAGGATTTGTGCAACAAACATAATTATGGGCCCAAAAAAATATGGAACTGCGATGAAACAGGTGTGCAAGCTGGAAATAACTATGTAATGATAGTTATCGCAAAAATAGGGATGGAATGTGTTCCACAATTAATTTCTAAAAGGAGATAATGGATCACTGTTCTAGCTTATGTTAGTGTACCAGGTCAAGCTATACCCAGTTACTATTTTTTCAAGTCCAAAAAGAACATTAGAAACTATATTGTTAACTATGAGCCAATGATATGCATGGCAATCCAAGAGCATGCTTGTATGACCAAAGAATTATTTGTGGAATGGTTAAAATACTTTGTAAGAAATGTCCCAGGATGGGTGTCACCAATCAACAAACAACTTCTCATCTTTGATGGTCATGGTAGCCATGTGGCATTCAAAATGATTCAAGAAGGAAAGACTATGGGAATAGATCTTCTCACACTTCTAGAACATTGCAGCCACAAATTGTAGCCCCTTGATGTTAGTGTGTTCTCACCATTTAAGAACTACTTCAAAAAACAAAGGAGTATATGGCTCTCTAAAAATCCTCTACTTGACATTGGAAGGGTAGAGTTGGAAACACTTTCTAGCAAAGATTTTGCACAAGCTTTGACTTCTAATAACATTGCAAGTGGTTTTAGAAGAACTAGAATTTAGCCATTAGATAGACATGAACTTGACTTTGATATGGGGCCAAGCCAAGATTTCATGGTTGAAGAGGAAGGAACCACATTGGGAGTAGAAACAAATGGTGATACAGTTGATGATGAGTCATAGTTCATGGCAACGAAAATATGTTTGAGGATAGCAAGTTGGAATGAGGATCAAATTGGATAGTTTGTGGACACCTTTTTTGCAAGAGGTTCCCCAAATCCAGCAAATGAAGAAGGATATTGCCCAAAAAACATTGAGGCAGAACAAATTGAACAAGAATCAGCAGTTCAATCATGTAATCAGGCAACTGAAAATGAAGAGAGTCTCAATATACCATTTGAATTTCAAGATGCAACTTTGAACCTAGGGGTACATCTCATTTTCAGTCAAGTGGATGAAGGGTTGTCCATGCCATCACCACCAGATGTTGATCCTGAAGATGTCATCCATTATGTCACAACTAGGAGAAATTGGGAGGCTGAAAATGATGATGAGGATGGACTTGAAGGTAATGAATCAAGTGATGAAGAGGTTGACTATGTGCCATGCACTCAAGTCAATGATCAACAAACAACAGGAAGGAGAAGCATTTTTTTACAACTCCCAATGAAAAGGGTGCACCAATCATCTAATACAGGTCACAATGGGGTCCTACGCCTTAGTAGGCAGTCCCAAATTTTGACATCAGATGATTTTTTCAATTTGTTGAATGAACAAGAGGCACAAAAACAAAGAAACCAAGAATTGCAACAAAGGAAAAGGGAGAAAATGGCTGAAAATAAGGCAACAAGAGAACCAATCCTCACATACAGGGAGGGAAAGAGATTGGAGCGTGCTACAAAAAAATAGAAAATTGTAGAGGAGAAGTTGAGGTAGTGACATCAAAAGGAGCTTCAAAGGGAGCAAGCAAAGATTGCTTGACAGTTGAAGGAAAACTAAAACCAGGGAGAAAGAGAAAAAAGAAACAGAAGTAAGAGTACTCCTACAACTCCTCTTCCAAGTCAACATCCAATTTTAAGGGACATGGTTAAAATTTTGGCTCTAGCCTTTGCCGCTCTTAGCAGTGTACAAAATAGGTCTTATGAAGGCTACTCTCAACAGTTACAACTCACTCTAGATGAAAACCATACATTGCTTGCTTGTATCGCAAGATCCATACAAAAAATCCCATAGTCCTTAACATGTTCTCTAGTTGATGTAGAGTCAGTTGACCCCCAAGGACACACCACTTCTTAATCAGATTTGTGGATGCCCGATTAAGATTTTTTGTTGTCAAATTTTTGACCTCAAAGTGTGCTAGAGTGTTTTTTGTAAAACTGAATGCTAGTTTATTGTATTGGACAACCAAAGGATAGTAGTTTGTTGTATTGGATAGCCAAAGGATACTACTGTCTAATTTTTTAGAATTGAATGGTTGTCTATAGTCAACTTATATACTTTGATGTCTGCTAGTGTCTTTTTTGTAAGACTGAAGACTCTTTGTCTTCTTTCCAACTTTGTCTTAATCATGTTTATGGTGTCTTAATCATGTTTAAAGTTAATTATCTATGCTTTTGTGATTTGAAATTGATTTTTTGTTGGATATGTGTTTGTTGTATTCATCTAACTAACATTGTTGAAAATATAAATGTACATTAAGAAATGTATGTAATTGAAGTTCAAAAACTTATGTACATATATAAATATACATATATATATACTATGTATGCATATACATAGTTGTGTGTGTGTGTATATATATATGTAGACACAACTAAGTATATGCATATATATATATTTATATATATATATATATATATATATTACTATACATGTATATGTAGCATATCCATAAATTGTAATTGTAATTGTAACTGGAAATCAATTTAATTATAAATTGTAAGTGTAAGTTTACAATGAATAAGAAAAATGAACATCATATATGAACACAATGCCTACTAGGTCACAACCAAAGTAAACTCTTGAAAGACTTGACTTGAAATGCCATCTTGTAATTTGACATGCTCTTTACAACCTTCCTAGTTGTGTATACATGCATACATATATGTAAATATATATATGAATGTATGTATATACATACATACATACATACATACATATATATTTATGTATGTATGCATGTATGTATGTATGTATGTATAGAAAACTAAGTATATGCATACGTATATCTATACATCTATATGCAGCATATCCAAAAATTAATTTAGTTTCAACTATAAATTTGTCAACACCTACACTTTGAAATCAATCTAATTGTAAATTTTAAATGTAAGTTTACAATGAATATGAAAAATGAGCATTATAAATGAACACTATGTCTACCGGGTCAGAGTCAAAGTAAAGTCTTGAAAGAATTTACTTGAAATGTAATCTTCCAATTTGACATGCTCTTTACAACCTCCTAGCCATTTCACATGCCTTCCAGAACAAACAAACATGGACAATAGTTATTGAAATAAATAAAAAGACATACTAGTTAGTGAACAATATAAAAAAATAATTGAAACATAGAGTCACTTGAACAAAAAATCTTTAATTATTTGGTGTGTTGACAAACACATTTACCAAACTGTCCACCATGAACATTGTTGCACTACCTCTCCTTGTTCTCTCATGCCTACAAGAAAATATTTACAACGACGGGTAGTCATAGCTGAGGCTAGTAAAATACAAACATCATACAACATTTGAAATAATGCATGTACAAAAACACATAATTAATCAAGTTCAACATATTAAAAGATCCATATGGAATAGATAAATATATGTAAAAACATATAAATGTTAATAGAATTGTATACCAAGATTTATTCAACTTATATTCATCATTTCTCATCAATGCAGTCAATTTGATTGTTGTGTTTCAAATTTGAATTTTTTCTAGCATTTGAATTTGTAGCTTCCACTTACGTAGGTTTTTAGAGATGATATGACTAAATTATGCATTATATTTAGATTCGATGTTTATTTGGGGAGCTTTATATATCTGTGATTTTTTGCATTTTTGTATGCATGCATACAGTCATAAAAACATAAGCATACATGTAAAAAATCATAGAAACAAAATCATACATGTGTGCATTCATATAAACATATACATACATCTACATTGCAGAAAATCTCTGCTATACATTGCAAAGAAAAAAAAACACCTAAATGTGTCACTAATAACATTTAAATAACATTATTATATCAGTCAAATCCACTCAAAATTCAATAAACCTAATTCAGATTGGCACCTTAAAAAATCATTTTCGTACCCATTAAAAATCACTCCTATATATTAATCTCCTTACTTTAATACTGGACACCAAACACATTACACCCCAATTAATCTTCATTTGGGGTCCGATTTAATCATATGACTAATATTTTTTTTGGTGGATACCCCATTATTTTCCACCATTTTACTATGTTCTCTCTCTAAAAGGTTCTCATGATGACGGAAGGTATATATGTATGTGCATACATACATACTGTATGTATAGAGATACATACACATATATATATATGTATGTATGTGCATACATACCATACATACATACATATATATATATATATATATGCATACATACCATACATATATATATATATATGTGCATATATACCATACATATATATTTATATATGTGTGTATGTATGTGCATACATACCATACATATATATATGTGTCTATATATATGTGCATACATACACATACATACATACATACATACATACATTCATTAAGCAGATTGATATATATGTTTGTATCTTTTAACTATCCTTTCAAAATTAAAACAATGGTACTGGTTAATCATTTTCTTTTGTATCTTGTTGAATTTGTAAGAGAATGTGTACAATGTGCATACATACATACATACACACACATATATATATGTTTATGTATGTATGTTGTGTATGTATGTATGCACATACATATATACATACATACACATGCTTACATATATGTATGTAGATATATACATACATATGTAAGATCCCTTCATTTTTCTCTTTTGATGGAATAGTGTTCAGTTTGGTTAGGCCTTATTTTCTTATAGTGCTTTGACCATGGTACTCGGTATTTTATCCTAATGTTATTATTATGTCATGCTTTGGATTAGCATAGTGGATAATTGAATTAATGATGTTTATGCTTTTGATTATATTAATGATGTTAGATTCGTCAGTCAGTGATACTGTATTGGTGAAGGCGACGGATCGCATCACTCGCTTGCAAGCGCCCTGCGATTCCATGATTTCCTCTTCACAGTGTGTTTTAATTTTAACATATATATGCATGTGGATATACTCTGTATTTGTAGGTTTGATAGGTACAGGATATCGAATCCATCTGGTTTGACAGGTGAGAGCGTGTCTCATGCCCTACGATATTTGATTGGCAGATAGTAGCTAGGTTTTATGTGCCAAGTAATCACCCTAGTCTTAGTATGTCATCTGGTGTTAGTCGAGTTATGTTGTTTTCATGATTGATCATCTTGCCTGGATTTATTTAATTGCAAGTTAAAAAGGGTAATCATATGGTTGTGTGCATTTAATTTGTGAAATTGAAATTGTACCGTTATTATGTTAATAACGTAATTTATTTTATTAATTAATTTAATTTAATTAATAAATAATATAATCGTGGATTAGATTTATTTATTAAAATTGATTTTGTTGAAATTGGATAAGTTCATTTTGAAATTATGAATTTTATTATGTGAAATTGAAAATTATGGAAAATGAGATTTAAAAGTCATTTAAATTTGAAATTCAAAAAAATCAAAAATTTGAAAAAAAGACTTTTGCTATTCTATTTTCAGAAATTTATGAGGGTGGTTGTTGAATTTTAGGGTTTGATCCTTATGTTTGGATTTTGCATTAAAATTGGGATTATGAAGTTTTTGGAAAAAAAAATGGAAAATGGAGGGAGGAAGTATGGTTGGATTTTGTGGGTTTTGGATTGAAGTTATGAAAATTGCTGATCTGAAGAGGGAATCCAAGAAAGGAACTGGGCACCATCTGTATCTTCTCCAAATTGTTGCAAAACGAGGTTCATTTTATTTAATTGTGTATCAAATTTGAAAGGGTTTATGTGTGTTTTGGAATTGTAGTTGCAAAACTCATTGCTTGGAAACTCAAATGGATTATGCTAAAACAAAACAGAAAAACCATGTTAAATCTTCCTTTTAATTGAAAATCCCTTCCTTGGAAATAATTTTTCTTCAAGAATTTAAAATTGTGTTCTTGGCTGGAAGTTGTTTGTTTTGTTTCAATTTTGTCCTTCTTTTGAAATTGCAAATTCCTTTTATAAAATAAAATATTTATATATATAAGGATTATATATTTTATTATTACCCTTTGGGTTGGGGTTTTGTTGATGAAATCAATATTTTATTTAAAAATTAAAAAAGCCCTATGTAAGGGCACGGATTTCTAAAATCCGTAGGTGTTTTGAAAATAAAAAAATAAAAAATGCATCGTGGGGGTCTGGGGGCTCACCCCCACCGCACCCCCCATGGGAGGCCGGTGGAGGGAGCCACGCCCAGCGCGCCCCCACCTCCTCCATTTGCAACTATCACCATCGGTGTGGACGGCTGTGTATACATAGCCGCCGCCCACACTGGTGGGTTCGTCTGTGTTTACATAGCCGCACCCACCCCTGTGGGGTCGGTTGTGTACGTAGCCGGCCACCCCACCCCTTAAACCTCCGCCTGTGTCGGTCATTCAAACCCCCGCCGCCTTGCATTAACAGGAAACCACGGCCGCCTAGGACTTAGTCCGCAGCGCGCGGCCCGAGGTCTTTTAGGGAAAGCAAAATAAAATATTTTTATTTAAATATTCAATATTAATGATATATAATATTTAAATATTATTATATATATATATTAATCACTAATATATATATATATTTAATATATAATATTAGAATATTAATTTAAATATTTGTATAGAGGAGATTATGATTTTAATATATATATATATATGAAATGGAGGAGAAAATTAATAGCCTAATTTATGTTTAATTGGGAGGATTTTTAAACTATTATGTTATAGTTGAGATTATGAATTTTAAATGTTGGATTGATTAATATCATGATTTGAACATAATGGAGAGATTTAAATTATTGGATTCTTAAGCAAATTATTATTCTTTATTTGGAAATAATACATTGGAAAAGGCAATTAATGGACATGAAAGTAGTATGTTTTAAATAGCAGAATTAATGCATATTAAAATGATTACATTGAAAAGAGAAAATAGTATTTATTAAAAAAAACATATTTTGATTTGTTGTAAAAAATGACGATTTTACTATTATTCAGAATCAAGTAGGGATTTAAATAATGAGTTTTAATTTCTCCTATTGTCTAGAAAGGGCATATGTTTAAATTAGTTTTAATTGAGCAAAAGATTACTAATGTTATTATGGGAAATGGATTTAGTAAATCCAAAATTAATTTAATTCTTCGCAACTTGCCTTCATGATTATTTCCTCTGAGTTCATGATTTGGGAAAGGGGTTAAGTGTTA
Organism: Sequoiadendron giganteum; assembly: GCA_007115665.2. NCBI lineage: Eukaryota > Viridiplantae > Streptophyta > Pinopsida > Cupressales > Cupressaceae > Sequoiadendron > Sequoiadendron giganteum. The sequence continues at coordinate 558,893,607 of CM021100.1, read as the reverse complement.
ACTTGTAAGTCTTCCAGAAGATCCTAGAGGTTGGGGGGTTGTCGTCTTGTGATGTCGACTATTTTTTTAATTCCCTTGTGTAGTGCATGGAGTATAGTCAGTGTTTACTCGGTTTCTACGAACGAGAATGTTTTGTCGCCTCCTGAGAAATGAGTGAATTTTGTAAGGTATGCCTCCTTGTCAGGAGCAGTTAGGAATAGTTTTGTTATTGTTGTTACCTCCAGTGTTTCAAGATGGTTTTACCTTTGTTGCCTACTGAGAAAATGAGTGAATTTTGTAATATGTGCCTCCTTGTCAGGAGCGGTCAGGAGCAGTTTTTTTATTATGTTACCTCCATTTTTTGGAGATGGTTTTATCTTTGTCGCTCCTGAGAAAGGAGTGGATTTGTGATCTTATTTGTTGCACCTTGATTCCATTGATACTTGGATGGTGTATGTATTGTTCAGTAGAAGAGTGGCTTGTAATGGACATTGGCACACGAAGTGGTGCGAGGATAACTCGTTGTAAGCTAGTTAATCAAGTGATAAAACAATACTTAGAAGCTTAGGACTAACTTCTCACTAATCAAGATATTAATGCCTCAGTCATGGACCCAAGTACTCAGTTAGGCTTGGGATGAGATGGGAAAGCTTGTAATGACAAGGTCATCTATCTTGTATGTACGAAATGTAGTTGGCTCCGCATGAGTGAGTATAGGGGCCGGGATTCGATAAAGGTCACCACAACAACCTTTTCTTATGTGGGTCGGAGCCTAGGAAGGATCCCAGAGGATAACCCATGACGAGCTGTGTGATGACACTCTATCTAGGACAACAGTTGGTTCTTGTTTATTGTGGGTATGGTTTCCTTGACATACCTGATGTGACCATAATTGCTATTCGATTATTATGTGTATGGTTCTCTTAGCATACTTGTTCTGCTTTATTTCTGGAAGTAATGTGACCATGTAGAGCTGTCCTTATGTGGTTCTCCTGATGCTGTTGAGTTGTACTTTTTGTGTATTTATGTTGTACGTATGTAGGTACTTGGGTTGTACTTGTGATGTTCTTGTGTGGTACATGTTATTGGTGGTGTTAGTTTGGTTCAGTGGTGATTTGGCCTATGTCTAGAGGTAGATGGTCTTGGCTAGGATTCCTTGTTACTATATCCTAGCATGGGGGGTGGGCCTTTGGGTTCCACTTGGTTGGGTGGCATGTACCTATATCTGTTGGGCTTCTTAATGTTCATGTGGCCGAGACTTCTAGTTGGAGAGCCCGTGCGATTCAGTTTCATGTCATGCTTTATTTCATTTCGATTGCTCTTGTATTATTTTACCCCTCTATGTTATCGAGGTGGAAAGATGTAAACTGTAACCTTATTTATTGGACTTGCCTCATTTGGGGAATGAGAGTTGTAATTGTAATATTTAATTATGGATAAATGAGTTTGAAATTTATCTATTATGTTTTCATGTAATTTATCTTGTATGGAATGTATGCGTACTTATTATCTTGAGTAGATAAATGTTATGGTTTTTATTCATGTTGTTGTTGTGGGTTGTTGAGTAGTTTCAGTCTCGTAACCTTAGGGGATGGTTGCATTGGGAAGCGAACTTGTAGTTTAATTGTACTTAAACAAAAAAATAATTATCCTATTTAAGTAGTTGTTTGCATCATCCTCTAGGGTTGCATGGAAGGGCGTTACACATGGTATCAGAGCACTGGTTTTAAACACTGGGTACATTTCCGCCTATTTTAAGTTTAATTGGGAGGATTTTTAAAGTGTTATGTTATAGTTGAGATTATAAATTTTAAAAGTTGGATTGATTAATATTATGATTTGAACATAATGGAGAGATCTAAATTATTGGGTTCTTAAGAGAATTATTATTCTTTATTTGGAAATAATACATTGGAAAAGGCAATTAATGGACATGAAAGTAATATGTTTTAAATAGCAGAATTAATGGATATTAAAATGATTATGTTGAAAAGAGAAAATAGTATTTATTAAAAACAATGTATTTTGATTTGTGGAAACAAATGGCGATTTTACTATTATTCAGAATCAAGTAGGGATTTAAATAATGAGTTTTAATTTCTCCTACTGTCTGGAAAGGGCATATGTTTAAATCAGTTTTAATTGAGCAAAAGATTACTAATATTATTATGGGAAATGGATTTAATAAATCCAAACTTATTTTAATTCTTCGCAACTTGCCTTCGTGATTATTTCCTCTGACTTCATGTTTTGGGAAAGGAGTTAAGTGTTAATTTGTAAGTCTTCCAGAAGACCCTAGAGGTTGGGGGGTTATCATCTTGTGATTTCGATTGTTTGTTAATTCCCTTGGGTAGTGCATGGAGTATCGTCAGTGTTTACCCGGTTTCCACGAACGGGAATGTTTTGCGATATCCTGAGAAAGGAGTGGATTTTGTAATGTATGCCTCCTTGTTAGGAGTGGTTAGGAGCAATTTTGTTATTATTGTTACCTCCAGTGTTTGGAGATGGTTATACCTTTGTTGCCTCTTTAGAAAGGAGTGGATTTTGTAATATGTGCCTCTTTGTCAAGAGCAGTCAGGAGCAGTTTTTTTACTGTGTTACCTCCAGTGTTTGGAGATGGTTTTATCTTTGTCGCTCCTGAGAAAGGAGTGGATTTGTGATCTTTTTTGTTGCACCTTGGTTCCATTGATGTTTGGATGGTGTGTGTGTGTTGTCCAGTAGAAGAGTGGCTTGTAACGGGGCCTAGCACACGAAGTGGTGCCATGATAACTCGTTGTAATTTAGTTAATCAAGTGATAACTAAAACAATACTTAGTAGCTTAGGACTAACTTCTCACTAATCAAGATATTAATGCCTCACTCATGGACCCAAGTGCTCAGTTAAGCTTGGGATGAGATGGGAAGGCTTGTAATGGAAAAGTCATCTATCTTGTTTGTATGAAATGTATTTGGCTCCACATGAGTGAGTATGGGGGCTAAGATTCCGTAAAGGTCACCAGGATAACCTTTTCTTGTGAGGGTCAAAGCCTAGGAAGGATCCTAGAGGATAACCCATGATGAGCTGTGTGATCACACTCTATCTAGGAAAACAGTTGGTTCTTGTTTATTGTGGGTATGGTTTCCTTGACATACCTGATATGACCATAGTTGGTATTCGATTATTATATGTATGGTTCTCTTAACATACATGTTCTGCTTTATTTCTGGAAGCAATGTGACCATGTAGAGTTGTCCTTGTGTGGTTCTTGTGATATTGTTGAGTTGTACTTTTATGTACTTATGTTCTATGTATGTGGTACCTGGGTTGTACTTGTGATGTGCTTGTGTGGTACATGTTATTGGTGGTGTCAGTTTGGTTCAGTGGTGATTTGGCCTATGTCTAGAGGTAGATGGTCTTGGCTAGGATTCCTTATTACTATATCCTAGCATGGGGGGTGGGCCTTTGAGTTCCACTTAGTTGGGTGGCATGCACCTAAATCCGTTGGGCTTCTTCACGTTCATGTGGACGAAACTTCTAGTTGGAGAGCCCGTGCGATTTAGTTTATGTCATGGTTTATTTCATTTCAATTGATTTTGTATTATTTTACCCCTCTATGTTATCGAGGTGGAAAGATGTAAACTGTAACCTTATTTATTGGACTTGCCTCATTTGGGGAATGAGAGTTGTAATTGTAATATTTAGTTATGGATAAATGAGTTTGAAAGTTATCCATTATGTTTGGATGTAATTTATCTTGTATGGAATGTATGCGTACTTATTATCTTGAGTAGATAAATGTTATTGTTTTTATTTATGTTGTTGTTGTGGGTTGTTAAGTAGTTTCAATCTCGAAACGTTAGGGGATGGTTGCCTTGGGAAGCGAACTTATGTTTTAATTTTACTTTAACAAAAAAATAATTATCCTATTTAAGTAGTTGTTTGCATCATCCTCTAGGGTTTTGTGGTGGGGCATTACACATGGTATCAGAGCACTGGGTTTAAACACTGGGTTCTCTGGGTACATTTCTGCCTAATTTAAGTTTAATTGGGAGGATTTTTAAAGTGTTATGTTATAGTTGAGATTATAAATTTTAAATGTTGGATTGATTAATATTATGATTTGAACATAATGGAGAGATCTAAATTATTGGGTTCTTAAGAAAATTATTTTTCTTTATTTGGAAATAATACATTGGAAAAGGCATTTAATGGACATGAAAGTAATATGTTTTAAATAGTGGAATTAATGGATATTAAAATGATTACGTTGAAAAGAGAAAATAGTATTTATTAAAAACAATGTATTTTGATTTGTGGAAACAAATGGCGATTTTACTATTATTCATAATCAAGTAGGGATTTAAATAATGAGTTTTAATTTCTCCTATTCTCTGGAAAGGGTGTATGTTTAAATCAGTTTTAATTGAGCAAAATATTACTGATGTTATTATGGGAAATGGATTTAATAAATCCAAAATTAGTTTAATTCTTCGCAACTTGCCTTCATGATTATTTCCTCTGACTTCATGTTCTGAGAAAGGAGTTAAGTGTTAATTTGTAAGTCTTCTAGAAGACCCTAGAGGTTGGGTGGTTGTCATCTTGTGATGTCGATTGTTTGTTAATTCCCTTGGGTAGTGCATGGAGTATGGTCAGTGTTTACCCAGTTTCCACGAACAGAAATGTTTCGTCGCTTCCTAAGAAAGGAGTAGATTTTGTAATGTATGCCTCCTTGTTAGGAGCGGTTAGGATCAGTTTTGTTATTGTTGTTACCTCCAGTGTTTGGAGATGGTTTTACCTTTGTTGCCTCCTGAGAAAGGAGTGGATTTTGTAATATGTGCCTCTCTGTCAGGAGCGGTCAGGAGTGGTTTTTTTATTGTGTTACGTCCAGTGTTTGGAGATGGTTTTATCTTTGTCGCTCCTGAGAAAGGAGTGGATTTGTGATCTTTTTTGTTGCACCTTGGTTCCATTGATGTTTGGATGGTGTGTGTGTGTTGTCCAGTAGAAGAGTGGCTTGTAACGGGGGCTGGCACATGAAGTGGTGCCACGATAACTCTTTGTAACTTAGTTAATCAAGTGATAACTAAAACAATACTTAGTAGCTTAGGACTAACTTCTCACTAATCAAGATATTAATGCCTCAGTCATGGACCCAAGTGCTCGGTTAGGCTTGGGATGAGATAGGAAGGCTTGTAATGGCAAGGTCATCTATCTTGTCTGTATGAAAGGTATTTGGCTCAGCATAAGTGAGTATGGGGGCCAGGATTCGGTAAAGGTCACCAGGATAACCTTTTGTTGTGAGGGCCGGAGCCTAGGAGGGATCCTAGAGGATAACCCATGATGAGCTGTGTGATGACACTCTGTCTAGGACAACAGTTGGTTCTTGTTTATTGTGGGTATGGTTTCCTTGACATAACTGATATGACCATAGTTGGTATTCGATTATTATGTGTATGGTTCTCTTAACATACTTGTTCTGCTTTATTTCTGGAAGCAATGTGACCATGTAGAGTTGTCCTTGTGTGGTTCTCTTGATGTTGTTGAGTTGTAATTTTCATGTACTTATGTTGTATGTATGTGGTACTTGGGTTGTACTTGTGATGTGCTTGTGTGGTACATGTTATTGGTAGTGTCAGTTTGGTTCAGTGGTGATTTAGCCTGTGTCTAGAGGTAGATGGTCTTGGCTAGGATTCCTTGTTACTATCTCCTAGCATAGAGGGTGGGCCTTTGGGTTCCACTTGGTTGGGTGGCATGCACCTAAATCCATTGGGCTTCTTCATGTTGATATGGATGAGACCTCCAATTAGAGAGCTCGTGGGATTCAGTTTCATGTCATGCTTTATTTCATTTCAGTTGCTCTTGTATTATTTTACCCCTCTATGTTATCGAGGTGGAAAGATGTACACTGCAACCTTATTTATTGGACTTGCCTCATTCAGGGAATGAGATTTGTAATTGTAATATTTAATTATGGATAAATGAGTTTGAAATTTATCTATTATGTTTGCATGTAATTTATCTTGTATGGAATGTATGCATACTTATTATCTTGAGTAGATAAATGTTATGGTTTTTATTCATGTTGTTGTTGTGGGTTGTTGAGTAGTTTCAGTCTCGTAACCTTAGGGGATGGTTTCATTGGGAAGCGAACTTGTAGTTTAATTGTACTTAAACAAAAAAATAATTATCCTATTTAAGTAGTTGTTTGCATCATCCTCTAGGGTTGCGTGGAAGGGCGTTACACATGGTATCAGAGCACTGGGTTCTCTGGGTACATTTGTGCTCACTGGGTAGATTTTTCCTCTGTATGTATTTGCATACATACACATACATACATACATACATACATTCATTAAGCAAATTGATATATATGTCTATATCTTTTAACTATCCTTTCAAAATGAAAACAACGGTACTAGTTAATCATTTTCTTTTGTATCTTGTAGGATTTATAAAAGAATGTGTACAATGTGCATACATACATACATACACACGCACATATATATATATATATATATATATATATATATATATATATATGTTTATGTATGTATGTATGTATGTATGTGTATATATGTATGCACATACATATATACATACATATGCAAGACCCCTCCATTTTTCTCTTTTGATGAAACAGTGTTTTGTTTGGTTAGGCCTTATTTTCTGATAGTGCTTTGACCTTGGTACTTGGTATTTTATCCTGATGTTATTATTATGTCATGCTTTGGATTAGCATAGTGGATAATTGAGTTAATCTTGTTTATTTTTTTGATTATATTAATGATATTAGATTCGTCAACCAGTGATACTGTATTGGTGAAGGGGACGGATTGCATCACTCGCTTGCGAGCGCCCTATGATTCTGTTATTTCCTCATCATAGTGTGTTTTAATTTTAATATATATATGCATGTGGATATACTCTGTATTTGCAGGGTGACAGGTACAGGATATCAACTCCACCTAGTTTCATAGGTGAGAGCGTGTCCAATGCCCTACGATATTCGATTGGGAGATAGTAGCTAGGTTTTGTGTGCCAAGTTGTCACCCTAGTCTTAGTATGTTGTCTAGTGTTAGTCGAGTTATGTTGTTTTCATGATTGATCATCTTGCCTGGATTTATTTAATTGCAATTTAAAAAGTGTAATCATATGGTTGTGTGCATTTAATTTGTGAAATTAAAATTGTACCGTTATTATGTTAATAACATAATTTATTTTATTAATTAATTTGATTTAATTAATAAATAATTTAATCATGGATTAGAATTATTTATTAATTAATTAAATTGATTTTGTTGAAATTGGATAAGTTCATTTTGAAATTATGAATTTTATTATGTGAAATTGAAAATTATGGAAAATGAGATTTAAAAGTCAAATTAGAATTCGAAATTCAAAACAATCAAAAATTCAAAAAAAAGACTTTTGCTATTCTATTTTAAGAAATTTATGAGGGTGGTTGTTGAATTTTAGGGTTTGATCCTTATGTTTGGATTTTGCATCAAAATTGGGATTATGAAGTTTTTGGAAAAATAAATGCAAAATGGAGGGAGGAAGTATGGTTGGATTTTGTGGGTTTTGGATTGAAGTTATGAAAATGGTTGATTTGAAGAGGGAATCTAAGCAAGGAACTGGGCACCATTTAGATCTTCTCCAAATTCTTGTAAAATGAGGTTCATTTTATTTAATTGTATATCGAATTTGAAAGGGTTTATGTGTGTTTTGGAATTGTAGTTGCAAAACTCATTGCTTGGAAACTCAAATGGATTATGCTAAAACAAAATAGAAAAACCATGTTAAATCTTGCTTTTAAATTGAAAATCTCTTCCTTGGAAATAAATTTTCTTGAAGAATTTAAAATTGTGTTCTTGGCTGGAAGTTCTTTGTTTTGTTTCAATTTTGTCCTTCATTTAAAATTGCAAATTCCTTTTTTAAAATAAAATATTTATATATATAAGGATTATATATTTTATTATTACCCTTTGGGCTTGGGTTTTGTTTATGAAATCAATATTTATTTAAAAATAAAAAAAGCCTTGTGTAAGGGCACAAATTTCTAAAATCTGTAGGTGTTTTGAAAATTAAAAATTAAAAAAAAAAGAAAAAAGAAAAATGCATTATGGGCGGCTGGGGGCTCACCCCCACCACACCCCCCATAGGAAGCAGGTGGAGGGAGTCGCGCCCAGTGCGCCCCCACCTCCTCCGTTCACAGTTGCCACCGTGGGTGTGGATAGTTGTGTATACACAGCCGCTACCCACAGTGGTGGGTTTGGTTGTGTTTACACAGTCGCGCCCACCCCTGTGGGGTCGGCTATGTACACAGCCGGCCTCCCCACCCCTTAAACCTTCGCATGCACCAGTCATTCAAACCCCAACTGCCCTGTGTTAAGAGGAAACTGCGGCCAAGAGGAAATTGCGGCCGCCAAGCACTTAGTCCGCAACGCGCGACCCGAGGTCTATTAGGGCAAGCAAAATAAAATATAAAATAAAATATTTTTATTTAAATATT
>CM021100.1:558853899-558873909 GCA_007115665.2 Sequoiadendron giganteum | reverse complement strand
TATTAGCAGGTCTCAACAACAAATTCATAATCAATTAAGCACTTGAGAATGGAATGGCCTGACTCAGTGACTATGATTATTGTTATGTCTAATGAAAATTTTTGATCTATAAAATGAAAATTTATGTACAACAAGTGACAAATTTAAATACTCATTTTATTTTATTAGTGTAGGTTATTGTAAAAGGGGATGACCATTATAGTGGATGTGGAAAAATCTCCAATTGCAACCTTTTATAAGAATTTATCACTTAACCTCACTCAAATTACATTCTACTATTCAGACTTCTCCTTAGAAGAAAGAATTAGCCCCTCTCTTGGGAAGAGTGTCTATTAATAAATTATCATTAAGATTGTTTTTTTGTTATTTGACCATGTTGATGATGTTTGGAAATACGTTAGGAATTGGTAGGACCTTTTGATTTGTAGAGGAATCAAATATAATTTCAGTATAGTAACATTTACAATATTCATTGGCATGAGTGTTTATTGTACAAGGAACTTTGATGATGTTTTTAAGCTATATTTTATGTCACATTCACATTACAAATCTAGCTCATTTACTATTACATAAACTTGATTATTATTGAAGGAAGTCAACAATCAATGACAATCACTACTTTTAAGTTGTATTTTGTGGCACATTCACCTTAGAAATAGAGCTCATTTAATATTACATAAATTTGATTATTATTTAAGGAAGCCAACAATTTATGACACACACATAGGAATTGTTATTTGTTTATGGTGAGGAAAAAAATTTAGTTTTGAAAAAGGTTATGATGAGGAATGTGGAAATTATTAGGCTCTCTCAAGTGTCCTTTTTTATTAGCTAGGAGGACTTGACATCATCTATTATTTTCCAATGTGAAGCATTTTTAACTAATTGCTAGATTGTATCATTGATTGCAAGGAGCTGATTGTGTTAGGTGTTGATTTGGATGCTAGTCTCACACCAGTAGGCATATAAATTTCCATAGAGACACTGTTATAACCTATATTTATTAAAATACTACACTAGGAAAACCTAAATCTAAGGATAACTTGGCTTGATCCAAAGGTTCATTTATGTTAAGTCTTGATGCACTAGGTTCACTAAAGGTTTATTTTTATAATGTTGTTAAACATGAGGGATAAACGGTCCTTATAGTACTGGTTGGTATCATTGAGATATGAAAATAATCTCAATATTACAATTCAATAACTTCATGAAATCAACAAATTTACAATAATATTTCATGAAATTAAAAAAAATTGCATTCATTCAAGTAGATTTAGCATTAAACATTCAACAATTTCATGGAATCAAAATATTTTTAATAAAAACCCATACATTCATTACTTTTTTGGAGCTTTTTCTAAAATTTAAAACATCTATTCTAAAACAAAGTATAAAAAATTACATAAAAGTAAAATTTCTCTAAGGTATTATCCATGCATGCCTCAGGAAATAAACAAACTAGAGAAAAGGATTTCATACATCATTAGATTGTTTCACAACTAGGCAAATAATGATGCAAGAGTTTAAAGAAAAGTGAAATTATTTGCCACCAAATAGTGTCAGTATGCACCCTTAAATGGTGCATCACACAGTCTTGTGTGATAGGAAAAAGCAATCAGCTACATAATATTTCATATCAAGAAATAGATTTTTATTTGGATATGATATTTTTTAACTTGTAATGAAACATACAAGTTTTTAATCTAGAAAGGAACAAAACAAAGGAAAAAGAACAAAACTTGAATTTTTTTTGGTTCTCCAACATCCACAAATTTTGAAGTTAACTTAAAATTTGAATGTCTTATGTCCCAAAACTATCATACCTAGAAATATCATATGACTATATTTCTCATGTCTAAGGGTTTATGGTCCACTTTGGATGAAGTAAAAATAACATTGACTCATCAATTTAAGAGCAAGATAGATGAGGCTATGGGTTTGATTTTATTGCATGTTTCGGATAGTCTCTTATTTAATCTAGAGTCTTGCAACACTTCTAGTGCTATGTGAATGAGGTTTAGTGATCTTTTAGAAACCATAAAAATGTATAGAGCTATATAAATTAAGGTAGAATTGACATCACTTACACCGGATTATTTTCCCTCCATTGAGGACTTCTTGTAGAGGTCTAATTCACTCAAATCTCTGTTGCAGGGTTGTGGGAAGAATAAAACTGACCAAGAATTTATTTTCCTATTTTTTTTCTAAGCTTTGCCATCATTATAAGATTTTCTCTTCTACTTTCTACTCTACTATCATGGATCTGTCAAGTGATGTATTTACCATTCCTTCTTTCAATAATTTTATGTGAGCTTTTGACTCATGAATATAAAATTTTGATTCAGTTTGAATCTATTTCCAATTCTAAAATATAGGAATTAGTAGCATAGACATCCAAAAGGTAAAGACAAGAAGAAATAGATAATTTATCATGTAGTGATCATTCCTCCAAACCATATTTGAAGTCAAAATAGAAAACTCAAATCACTCCTCAGAATGAAAAATATTCTAAGTCTAGTGAGTCTTACTTCGAGGAAAAGAATAAATGAATTGAACCTGGTAGTTTTTGTGGTAAAGAGGGACATCTGGTCACTAGATTTTGGAAGATATTGGAGGCCTTGGAGGAATCCATGCAACAACATAGCATCTCAGTTCCTAAATCTTCTTCCTCATCTATAGGTAAAGGTCATGCTATTTCTACATGTTCCTTACCTTTTGCAACTCCATCAATACATGATTTCAGTGTGACACATCACATGAAACATTGTCAAGATTCTATCTCATCCCTTTTATATTGTAGAATTACTCAAGTTGTACTTGGGGATTCTACAAAGCTTTTAGTTTTGGGCTTTGGAACTGTCACACTTGAGGGTGGTTTTTTTTCTTGAGGTACTTATAGTTTTTGCTATCTCCACAAAAAATTTAGTGTACTACATTTTTCAATTTTGCATCAGTAGGAAAATCAAAGTTACTCCACATAATGTAGTTATTTAAGACCTTCATGATCATAATATTCTTGTGGATACTAGGAGAATTGATTATTCTTCTCATTTATAGCGATTTGTTGGCTTTGGGAGTTTATTTGGTTTAGGTTCATCTTTTATAGTGTTGAATTTTTTGGTTGTGTTGTTGATATATCGGTGTCATTGATTTCAACACTATTAGCATTGGTTTCTCGAAGGTTGTATATGTCAAGGATATTGAGAAAATTATAATAAATATGTTGGAAATTGTATGTGAAGTTGTGAAGTTCAGAGTGGTGGAAAGATCAGTATTTTGGTATTCAAAAGTCATGAAGTAAAGGGTTTTTTTTTGAGACTACCTAGTTTATCCTCTAGAAGTTTTAGAGGTACACATAGAGATTGAAGCAAGTTGTGATTTTTTGTATTCTTGCAGTTATTTTGTTACTATAGCTGGTGTTTCTAGAAGAAGAGAATTTTATTTTTGTAATTTAAGTTGATTTGTATGCCCCTAGGATTTTTGTTCATGTTTCTAGACCATGATCTATCCTTGTTGCATGTTTTTGTTGATAGGTGTATTCATGATCGAAGATTTTCCCTTTGTGTGTTCAAGTTTTTCATGTTCTTGGCCGACATGGTGGTTGTAGCATGTTGTAGATCCTCGTGGATTAATTTTTGAATGTTTTCTACATTTGAGGATGTTGTTTTAGGTCTTCATTATGTTGTGACCAAATTTGGTTGGTGTGCATTGAGATTTTTCCATGAATTGGGCTGATAGTTTGTATTCATCTATGTCACCAAAAATTGTATACCTTTGAAGGAAAGGACAATTTTGTGCCCATTTTCATCCCACTTTAAGTTTTATTCCACCAATTTTCACCCTAAAACAACATTTATAGGCTCTGAAGGTTGTTAATTTTGACTTGGAGGCCTATTATACCCAAGGGATCATCCAAATTCTGACAAAACATATCAAAACCATCCAAAAAGTACCATTCCCACTTAAAAATCCCGTAGTGGGACTAGGTCGCCCAAGTCCTTTTTGAGGATTTTTCAAGATTTAAGCAGCAAAATGAATAATTAATTAAAAAATCCCTGATCGGTGTCGGCTTCTAATGTCAAAATTCCCAACAATTAGGTCATGTTGCTTATATATACTTATTTTTAAGTCACTTTTCCTCTCTCTCTTGCTCATTTTTCACATTCAACTCCAAAATCAAGTGCAAAAACATCTTCCTCAAGAAGATTCATCTCACACAACAAAATTTGAAGCTTTTAGATAGAAAAATAGGGCTTTTTCCAAGTCTTGAAGCTCACTTCACATCCAAGATCACACATTGACAATATTGAAGATAGATGCCTATGGAGATTCATGGATAAATCTAGGTTGAGGAGGTGCAACTATCCACCAAATCATCCATAAAGACTGATTTCAAAGTGCCCCCATCTTCTACCTTCAACCCACTTGCATATTTGAGGTTTGCATCCCATTTGCATTCCTTGTTGTTTTCATTTGCAATTTTGTAGGATTTCTAGGGTTTATAGTCTTGTATCATTTAAAATCTATTACATACATAGTATTCTAGCACAATAGAATGGGGTATTTCTTTGTTTCAATTTTTCCTAGTTCTAGACACACTTAGGGCTAGGGTTTATGCAAATTTCCATTTCATTTCAAGTTTGAATACAAAGTAGGGGTTTGACTAAGGCAAACCCCACATTAGAAACACAAATACTTTTTGTTTTGCAGGTTATTTTGTAGGTTCTGGATAGGATTCCTACAGAGAAGCAGAACATAGACATAAGGCACTTGAGTCCACTTTTGGTTTCTTAGAAATGTAGAAAGGGACTAGGTTACCCATAATGGTGACCTAGTCCCATTGAGACTTTCTCACACTAAAATTTTAAGATTCGGGGACCCGGTTGGCATACATGACTTCCGAAGTAGATTTGTCGAAAAGGGACTAGGTCGCCCCACTGGGCATAAGTGTCCCAGATAGCTAAAAACCCTGATTTTCTAGTTTCCCAATGACTTCCACAATCGCAGTTCCAGCCTTCTTTCATTTCCAGGTGCACTTCTTTGTTCTATTTGCTTTGTTTACTCTTATTGCTTTCATTTCTATATATTACATCATGTTTTTTCCAATAGCATAAGCTAGATTATTTTAGGTTAAGTAGTTACATTTCTATAACACATTTCATTATATTTTCACACATCTCACACCCCTTTAGGGTTCCAATCCCTAAACCCTCTAATTGAATCATAAAATTATGTGCGCCTGGAGGTGAAAGAAAACCCTCTTCCTTCTAGGTGAAACCCTAGGATTTTGTAGAGGATCCACTCTTTTAACCCCACATAAAGCACCTTCATATTTTGCGGTTGATTTTGGTGAACCTGCATTTCAACACATTACATAATTTTTATTTTCATTGCATAAGAATTCTAGGAGCTCTTTATTCAACATTGCATTGAATTTTTCATTGTGTAAACAAGCATCCTAGGTTTTTTCATTTTGCATTAGTGAAAAAGCATCATAGTTTCCATTCATTTCCTCACTTGATTCAAAATTTTGACATATATACTATACTTTTGCATGTTAATTTCTAGAAAATTGCATTTTCCATCAAAAAAGTCATACCAAGACTAGGTCACCAACCTTGGCGACCTATTCCCAGTAGGAATTTTGCATTAGTATTCTCTGAATTTGTTTTCCAGTTTCTACACTCTTTTTTCCTTTATGTTAATGCTAGGTTTCAGTTTTGATTTTCTCTATTGTATGCTTATTCCTAGCTTAAAATGGTATTTCTAAGTAGTATTAAAGAATTACATGTTTCCCTTTCTGCTTTAGTTCATAGTTCTTTCAAAGTACATTTCATGACACATACACTTGAAAAATACTGGATAACTCATATAATACAATGCAAACACTTGTTCACTATAGGAACACTATATCATCAAAATATTTTAGTTGCGATGATCTTGATTAGTTAGATGAATCTCTTTAGAGCTTCCTCTCACTCACTTCATCCACTAAGATTGGTGATGATTTAGTTACAACTTCCCCTCCCTTGTCTTCTAAACCTTTTAATTGCAATGATATGGGTATGTTAGATAATGCCCTCCAAGACTTCATCTCCCCTACTTCATCTACTATGGTTTGTTGTGATACCCCAACTAACACAAAAGATGTCAATGTCATCCTACCCCAACTCATTCTCTACCCTCCTTGTCCTAAACCTCCAACACCAACCCAACCTAAGTTTACCCTTTACCCTCCTAAGATTGATACCATTTCTCACACTCATTATACCCGTAATAACCCACATCCCCAACAAACACCTCCCTCCACTTCCCTACAATTACCAAACCCCATCTTACCTACAACTCCTTGTTTTAACTCACAACTTAGGGAGTATGATTTTGGTTGAACAACTTAAAAATACTTTGACTAAAATATCCCTTTGGTATCTTCTCCAAAATTCCCCTAACTATCACTCCATTCTTCAAACAACCTTATAACAGATAGTGGTTCCTCCTGGTATGAATACTATTGATGTGGAATCTCTTTTACAAGATATGAACACAACCGATGTGGATATTACTTTCTTTCAACATGAGCTACCACCATTAGAATTATGCCAATAAAATGAGGCCTTTATGATCATAGCCCAATATGACCAGATAGGTATCAAAAGGACCCTAGTTGATAATGGCTCTGCCCTAAATGTGTGGAGTGTAAAGCTTATTGATAGGTTACATGTGGACCAATCACAAATCCAATCCAATTCCTTATCCATTAGAGGATTTGATAATCTCACCAAAAAACCTCTTGGTGTCATCACCTTACCCATTACCATTGGAATGGTTACACTACACAATACTAGCCATGTCATCCCCTATTATATTTCTTATAATCTTCTCTTGGGAAAACCATGTATTCACGAGATGCATGTGGTACCCTCAACCCTTCATCGCAAAATGAAATATATCTATAACAATGTTTTTTACCAAATTGACATCGATCCTGAACCTGAGAGTTGCTTGCAACTCAAAAAGGAAACATCAATTCCTCTCCATACCCTAATTCCTACCTCTAAAATTGCCCCTTCCGAGAAGGATCAACCTGGAGATAAAACCAAGCTTAATTTACATGGTGATGAGTGGGGCTCTTTATATTTTACTCCTTCCTTTATTGGTGAGTGTAGTGTAACACACAAAGAGAACACTCAAAATGATCAATCCATCATCCTCTCCACCCAATAAGAGGAACACTCTTCCCCCATATCTACCTCATCTCTTTTGGAAGAAAATACCACATATGCAAAAATAATTGATGAGATAGATTATCAAAAACTACCTAACCCACAATAAATGGAGAGACTTTATGGACATGGTTATGACCTTGTCAAATGATTGGTTTACAAGGGTAAAGGATGCATAAAACATGAGCAAGGAATCCATGTCCCCATCAAACCTAATACGCAAGGAAAAAAATTTGGTCTTATTTTTTCCTTTTATAAAGCTATAAAATCCAATCAATGACCCTCTCTCAACATAAATACTATATCATGCACATCAAGAACCACCCTTATGCTTAAACACCTTCAATTTCTTGATGTGGATGCTCCCCTCTTCACCGATGTTCATGAGGAGGATGATTTAAAACATCTCTTAGGTGCTTCAAATACTCTTTCTCGCTCCAAGAGGCATACCTCCTATGCTATGTTGAGTTATGAGTCTAACCTTGGTGCTATTAATGAACCTCATCCCAAATTGGAACCACATGATCCTAACGCTACCAAATCGAATGCACTCCCTTTAGGCAATACCCTTGAAGTCCCTATGGATATCGATGAGAAGGAAAAATCATTAAAATTGGGAAGTCCCTAGATGTCGAAGAATAAGAAGATCTTGCAGCCTTGCGCATACCTTTCCTGAACTATTTGGTTGGAAATATTTTGACATTCTAGGAATAGATCCCCAGATAGTGACCCATAACATTGTCCTCATTGATAATGCTAAACCTGTTTGCCAAAAGATTCAAAAAATGAATCTCAGGGTTGCCTTGCATGTTAAAGTAGAACTTGAAAAAATCCTTGATGTAGGTTTTATTCACTCCATTGATTATTCTCATTAGATTTCCAACATTTTTGTGGTGGCCAAACCTGATAATCGTGTTAGGATATGTATGGATTTTAGAGACCTGAATAAGGCCTCTTTAAAAAAGATGACTTTCCTCTTCCCAAAATGGACATGATCATGGATTCCATTGTTGGACATGCTTTTTTATCCTTATGGGTGGATTTTCAAGGTATAACCAAATCTTTATTAACCTACAAGATCAATACAAGATGAATTTTATGTCCGCTTGGGACACGTTTTGTTGGGATATGATGCCTTTTGGTTTAAAGAATGTTGATGCTGCTTACCAGTGAGCGATGACCTTAATATTCCATGATTATAATCACAAAATATTAGAAGACTATTATGATGACATTCTTTCCAAATCCTTAACTCGCCAAGATAATGTGAATATCCTTCATCAAATATTTGAGCGTATGTGAAAGTATAACATGTGCCTAAATCCTAAAAAGTGTATCTTTGGAGTAGATAGTGGTATACTTTTAGGGTTTATCATATCTCAAAGAGTCATTGAGGTGGCTACAAATAAAATTGATGCTATCATCAATATGCTACCTCCTCGTAATATTTCCCAATTATGTACGTTACAAGGATGGATACAATCCATTCATCATTTTGTCGCTTGCTTAGTTGATCCTACATTACCCTTTACTCATCTCCTTGAAAAATATGTGAACCTCGATTGGAATTAGGACTATAAAAAAGTCTTTGAGAATTTGAAAGAGTACCTTATAGCTCCCCCTATTTTACAGCCCGCTATAGCCAATCAACCTTTCATCCTTTATATCACTAATTTTGCTCATGCTCTCACAACATTGTTGGCTCAAAATGATTTTAATAGTAAAGAGCATCTTGTCTATTATATTAGTTGAATGGTCGTTGATTACGAGACTCATTACTCTACCATTGAAAAAAAAATCTCACTCTTGTATTCACTACTATTAAGTTGCAACATTACTAACTAAATGTTGAACTACATGTGATGACAAAGTTTGACCCTTTACACTATCTTTTTACTAAAACAGATCTATTAGGGCGTCTTGCTAAATGGGTCATGTTGTTAAGTGAGTTCGACCTTAATTTTATTGCTCAAAAATAAATCAAGGGTCAAGCCTTAACCAACCATTTAGGTGATGCTCCTTCCCCATTAGTTTTACCCACCAATGATTCTTTCCTTGATGATAGTGTGTTTACTATAGACAGTCCTACCTGGGATTTGTACTTTGATGGATCTTACTATAAAAAAAGCTCCAGTGTTGGAGTTATTTTAATTCCCCTTGTTGTTAAGCCTATTCCCTTATCCTATCGTCTCAATTTCCTATGTATGAATAATGCAATTGAGCATGAAGCTCTACTCATTGGGTTACACACTGCTCTTGTCTTAAGGGTTAAAAATATTAAGATCTATGGTGACTTGCAATTAATCATTAAAAAAAGTAACGGTCTCTACCAAACTAAACATGATAAACTCCTGCAATATAAGGAGATTGTTCTTAATCTATTAGACCATTTTGACTCCTTTACCATTGATAACATCCCTCGAAAATATAATCACCACGCATATGCAATGGCTAGTGTAGCCTCTCTTATCTCTCGTGCCGACCCTTCTGAGAAAATCATCTTTACCATTAATCCTATCAAGAAACCCTCCATCAACAATCAACCTCCTGATATTTTTCCCACTTTTTTTGATAGTCTATGTGAATGGTATGATTCCATCTATAATTATTTAGAAGATGGCACCATTCCAGAACCCACCACTAAAGATACCTGTCAGCGATTAAAAAATTTAGCCACTAGGTATATCATCCTTGTAGACACATTATACCAAAAATTCTCCAATGTAATCCTTCTATGATACTTCAAGGATGCTTAAACCCATATCAACCTTGAACAAGCCCATTCTGGTACTTTTGGAGGACATTTTGGAGGAAAGAACTTAGTGCAAAATCTCCTGCACATGGGATATTATTGGAAAAACATGGAAAAAGATTGTTATGTATATGTTAAGTGATGTCATCAATGCCAAGAAAATAGTCATTTGATCCATGCTCTTGCTTCATAGCTTCATTCCCAAATACCTATCTATTCATTCTTTGTGTGGGGTTTGGACCTAATTGGAGAAATCTCCCTGCCCTCTTTTGTTGGACACATGTTCATTATCACTGCTACCGATTATTTCACCAAATGGGTTGAAGCTATCACCCTTGACTCCATAATCGCTGAGGTGATATGTTGTTTCCTATTGGAACACATTATCACTCACTTTTGTCTCCCTTCCACATTAGTCTCACATAATGGTACTCTATTTAAGAACAACGAGGTAAAAAAATTCCTTGAGACCTTCCATATCCAACATCGATTATCCACACCTTAATACCATCAGTCTAATGGTCAAGCTGAAAGTACTCATAAGATCTTGGAGAAAATCCTTAGGATTATTTTCAATCAAAACCAAAAATATTGGCATATGCAATAGCAATATGCACTATGGGTGTATCACACAAGCATTCATTCCTCTATAGGAAATACTCCTTTTAACCTTTTAAAATTATGTAAAATAGTGTCTGCACCAACTTGAAATGGTTGATAAGAAACACATCAATTCTCTCAAGCACCTTAAAGCTTACGCTAAATAATTGCAATGAAAACACGATGTAGGTGTCAGCCCTCAAACCTTTAACAAGGTTGATTTGGTTTTATATAGAAAACCAACATAATACAAACGCTGATTATACCAACAATGGTAAATTCAGTCCTAACTGGATTGGTCCATACGTGATCAACTCCAATTATGGATTTGGTGCTTATACCTTAACTAAATACAATGGTAATCCCCTTTATGATCCCATTAACGCCACACATTTGCATAAGTATTATGTCTAATACCCTCTTGAATGGTATGATTTATAAATCAGTTTTGTTGATGCTATTGGTCTCTATCCTAGCAGCTCTCTCATTGCTTCATTCTTGACACATCATCATGTTTGTGTCCTAAACTCTCAAGTTATTTTTTAATTCATTTTTACAATTAATTTAGATTTCATACTATTCA
The DNA here is from genome assembly GCA_007115665.2 of Sequoiadendron giganteum. NCBI lineage: Eukaryota > Viridiplantae > Streptophyta > Pinopsida > Cupressales > Cupressaceae > Sequoiadendron > Sequoiadendron giganteum. Next base: position 558,862,751 of record CM021100.1, on the reverse strand, counting down.
ACCTCTTTCCCCTTTTGTGTGTTATGTTATTTATAATCATAAGTGCATAACATATTAATCTTAAATGTTTAAATTTAACCATACATTCTAAATGTGTTGTAATTGCATCACATACATTTTGTTAAATCATGTTGCTATTAATTAAATACTAAAGTATTTAATTAATCACATTATCATTTAACATCCACATAATTAAATTACATCATCAAAAATATAAATGCATATATATATCACAATTATTTTATACATATCATCATAATACACAGTTTCATTATGGACTGTGATTACTAGATCCCTTAGGATTTGGTACTCATGTTGCATCAGTAGTAGGGCATCAAGAGACCATCGTGCATGATCATGACTGAGATCCACTGACTCTGAGTGCATACTCTAATCCTCCCATCTGCATGAGTGCCAATTGGTTCTCACCTACTATTTGGTCTCTCTTTGCTTGCACCAGTGAAAACTCTCTCTAATCTCTCCACCTTTGTTAGAGGCCATGACGGTTGTGCCTATGGTGTAGCTCTCACTCGATGAACCTCCCTCATCAGATCCTGATAGGCTTCTTGCAATCTTGTGAAGGGTCTCAAGGTCTCTGGCTCATGTTGCATGATAGGTGGTTGCACATAGGCAGTATCCATGTCCTCTTCATCGAAGTTTGTTGGCACTATCACTATGGCTTCCTACTACAAGAACTCTTGCCAACCCTCTGCAGGCTTTGAAAAAAATCAAATCAAAGTCTCATTAGTAACACATCATCATATACTTATATATGCATTAAATCACAAATAAAATACATCAACCAAAATTAAATGTCATCACCTATATCTCTAGTAGAGGGTGGAATTTCCACTGCATCCTATGCAAGAGGCATGGATGATGTACTCACTTCCCCTCAGTAGTGAGTGTTGGCACATGTTGCTGCTCCTATCTGGGATATAGTCCTATGAATAGGTGAGCACTCAGTCCTCAGTTGTGGTATCATCATCCTCACCCAAGGGTTGCTCCTCCACTCTCTCCTGCCCCTCCTCCTCATCCTCCTCATCTGCTCGCTTCTGACCATCATATTCTAGGTTTGCATCCTTATCATAATCCTCATTAATAATATCTATAAAAATATTTACAACCCTGTACCATGTCCCCTCGGCCCTTTCCTCTCTCTGCCTCTCCTCTACCTCATCTGGTATTGGCTAGGCCTCTCCCACTAGACCATCTATAGGAAACATTGGCTCTAGTAGTGAGGCCCTCCACCACAACTCGTGGTCCCATGTGGACCTAACATTATTAACATCATCAATCAATGTTTGGTCATGGTCTAAATAGTCAGATTCACTCTAAATAAAATAATCTAGTATGAATCATGCTATGTCTCCTGGCCTCTGTGCACTCTCGACAAACCTCCTAAATGATGCTCATGCCTGTGGCGGTTTTTGTACCTATCCAAACTGTCTCATGACCCGATCATAGTAGAATGGCTGCACTATGTGATCATTCTGACCTACAAGGAACCTAGTCATTTTTAATCTCTCGAGTTGTCTAGCGTAATCATGCCACTAGAGGATAAGCTAGTATGGTCTCCATAGTATATCCTCCTCACCTAGTTAGTCAAATCTCACTCTCCAAAATTGAAGATTATTGTACTTCCATAATCATCGTAATGTATACTTGAATGCATGTGGATAGCCCACTGCTATCAGACATAGGAAGCCCACTAGTCGTGTGCATGTGATGTTCTCTAAGCACCATATATGTAGAAGTGTGTAGTGCACCATACTATCTAGCTCTCAAAAAGTTAACCACTTGAGATCATAATACATATGCTCTAGAATGCATCAGCCCCAAGCATATATTGTCTAATGCTCTGCCATGTCCCATATCAAGTGTACCATTTTTCCCTCCAGATGTGTTGCTCACCCTGTAATGCCCCACCACGCAACCCTAGAGGAAGTTTCAATTCACAATAAAAGCGTGCTAAATGTTTTTTAGTAAAGTGAATTAAACATACATGTTCATATATAATTGACAACATCCCCTAAGGCTACATAACTGAGATTACTTAAATCCCCATTAACAACCATCATTTAAATTACATTGCAATAAATAACACAAGAAGTAAGCATTCATTCAACATAAATAAATACGAGATAAGAGGATACATCCATAACATATATCCATTACAAGAATAACTGATTACAACACTCATTCCCAAAATGAGTCATAAATACATAAGAGTTACAATTACATAAATCCACCTCATAAATACAAGAGGGGTAAAGTCAACTTATTACATTAAGAAATACAACATTGTAAGAAATAGATATAAGAACTGCGAGCTGTCCAACTAGATGTCTTTCCACCAAGTACTGAAGATCAATGGGGACCCAATAGTTTATGGTGCATGTTCCACCCAACCAACAAGTACCGGAAGGCCCACCCCCCATGCTAGGATATAGTAACAACACAACATGGACAAAGAATCTACTACCTCTAACCAAAGGAAGACTCATACTGACTCAACCAAACACATGTACAATACAAGTACAACTCAAGTATAACTTTCACATTACTGACATAGGTCACATTACTTCCAGACGTAAAATAGATCAAGTATGTTCAGAGAACCATACACATAAAAAAATAAACAACTGTTTTCCTAGACAAAGTGTCATCGCATAGAAGTCATGAGATCTCCCTTGGGAATTCTTCATAGGATCCGGTAATCTTGGTGACCTCAACAAAATCCTGGGCCCCATACTCACTCATGCAGCCTCAAATACCTCTCGTACTGACAAGATAAATGACTATGCCATTTCAGGCCTTCTCACTCATCCCAAGTCTAAACGAGCCCTTGTGTCTATGAGTGAGGCTTAAATTATCTTGATTAGTGTGGAAGGCATCCTAATCATCTAAGTACATAAATTTAATTATCACTTGATTAAATCACTTCTAAAGGTTACCTGGTTTACCTCTTTGGGCTATTGATGCCTAATAGAAGCCACTCTTCTATTCGACAACACACACCCAAACAATCCACCAAGGGAAACACAAGTGCATACAAACTAGGCATCATAACCACTCTCACACAAGGAGGAAACAAATAATATAATTCACTCCAAACATCTTGGAGGCAAAAAACACATAGTCCACTCCTTTCATAGGAGGTACAAAACATCCCCGTTCGTGGAAACAGGGTAAATACTGAAAAGACACCATGCACCACCCAAGGGAAAAACAACTAGTTGACATAAAGAAACGGCAACCCTCATCTTCTAAAATCCTCTGGAAGACTTTCAAATTTGGACTAACACTTAATCCCATATCCCACAATACAACTTGACAACAGCTACAAAAGCATTCAAGTCATTAATAAAATCTAATATTTGGATTTATTAAATCCATACTCATACATTAGGTAATATTGTCATATTCAAAAGCACGCTAACAGGGTTAAGTCAAATATTCATATAACCCCTTCCCCATTTTCTTTATAAAAAGTCTTAAAACAATTTAAACTTACATCCCTTCTCGAAATACGAAGAAAATAAATCTAAAAGGCAATCATGAGGAAATTAATAATTTTGGATATACTAAATCCATAACTCTTTCATATTTCAATCACAATGGTTTAATTTGTCTAATAGAAATAAATAAATAAAAATAATTGATTGTCTCACCACTCTAAACAATTTCTTAATTTACTTTTAATACAACATAAAACTATTGCAAATAATCTTTTCAATTTTCTATCCAATCTATGTCTCATTCAATTTTCTATTTAAAACATGCAATTACTTCCATATAATAAAATATATTTTCTCTTATCTAATTTACCATGCATTGTAATCTTATCTTTTAAAATCCCCATTCACAATAATATAAAAAAATTTCCCTTTCAATATAATTGAAATAATTAAATAAGTGCCTTCAATCTACAAATATAAGAAATACCAATTTAAACAATTTAAATCAAATTCAATGTTTTCTTTTATAAAAAAACCGACTTAAGTCCTCTACAAGTAAATCTTTTCAATCACCCAACCAAATCCTATATTTCTTCTATTTTTCCAACTACACACTATGTCCATTTCATCTAATAGTTTCCCTTTCCAAACTTTTATTGCATGCATCCAACTATTCTCATTAATTAAATAAACATTCAATTATATTTATTCCTACAATACAACATCACATATATTTTTATATATTTAATTATATATATATCTCTTTTAAATATATACCATTGTTTATTTCTTACTAAACAAATTATTTTAATCCTAAATGAATATATTAAAAATGGCGTATATAAATAATATATATATCATATATATTTATATAAATAAATACAATACATATACCATATATATCATATATAATTTTAATGTTAAATAACAATTACAAATCCCTTCCTTTAATACCAAGGGCAGATGTCACTGTTCACACACGGTAAACAAACTAAAACAAAATAATAATAAAAAATACAAACAAAGGGTTTGGGGAGGGGTCGGCTATGGCCGAACCCCCACCCCTCTTCATACATAGGTGGCCTTCCAAATGGGGTTGCGCTGCCTTCAAAGACAACGCTCCCCCCAAACAAATTCTTTGTCCATGTTGCGTTGTTACTATCTCCTAGCATGGGGGGTGGGCCTTCAAGTACCACTTGGTTGGGCGAAACATGCACCATAAACCGTTGGGTCCCCATTGATCTTCAGTACTTGGTGGCGAGACAGCCAGTTGGACAGCTCGCGATTCTTATATCTATTTCTTACAATTTTGTATTTCTTAATGTAATAAGTTTATTTTACCCCTCTTGTATTTATGAGGTGGATTTATGTAATTGTAACTCTTATGTATTTATGACTCATTCTAGGAATGAGTGTTGTAATTAGTTATTCTTGTAATGGATATATGCTATGGATGTATCTTCTTATCTTGTATTTACTTATGTTGAATGAATGCTTACTTCTCATGTTATTTATTGCAATGTAATTTAAATGATGGTTGTTAATTGGGATTTAAGTAATCTCGATTACATAGCCTTAGGAGATGTTTTCAATTATAGATGAACATGTATGTTTAATTCACTTTAATAAAAAAAAATTTATTACGCTTTTATTGTGAATTGAAACTTCCTCTAGGGTTGCATGGCGGGGCATTACACACCCATCTGGCAATAGGACCAGTGCTACTATGGGCATCATGATACATCTCACTACAGGTGCTTGTGAATATAGTAGCATTGATAGTTCTATCCATCTTGCTACCCTATCATCATGAACACAACCCTCTAAGCAGTATTGCATATCTGCACACTGCTCCAGAAAGGACTGTCCCCTCTATAGTTGTACATGCTCTCCCCAAATAGGAACTCGGAGAATGCAATGGACATCCTCTAGTGTAATTGATATCTCTTCTATGGGTAGATGAAATGTGCAAGTATCTACATTCCACCTCTCGCATAATGCCATAAACATCGCATCATGGTATCTCATCGGTGGCATAAGGTAGGCCCAGTAGATCCACACTTCCTATAGGTGCTTCATCTCTACTAGTAATAGGGCTAGATCCAAGTCTTTGTGGAAACTCAATTTTCTCCCACCTAACCACTGCCGAGACCATGTCGGTACCTATTCAAAGTCTCATAATTTTCTATCTAAATCATGTACTTTCTTTACTTTTACTATAATTCAACAAGCAAGTGTGCTAATGTTGTTCTAGTGTTCTTTTTTATATGGCCCTAGAAACTTTAGAACCCTTTTGGGACACTTCACTAAGAAGAGGGACACTTTGCAAAGAAAAGGGAAACTTCGCGAAGAAACGTGATACTTTGTGAATAAAGGGGACACTTTGTGAACAAAAGGGACACTTTGCAAAAAAAAAGGACACTGCGAACTTTTTTCCAAGATCCTAATATACTCTAAATAAGCATTAAATTCATCTTATAATTGCAAAATCTCAAATTAGAGGTTCTGAAATCAACGAAATTCATACTAGTGATTGTCGCTTGCCACCTAGTCGCACAAAACATCCAACCCCATGAGACTAAAACCTTGTGTGTTAGACATGCTATCACTCTCTCCTCGTCACTCTTTAATAATGCAAAAGGTAAATGAGAAACGTAAGTGAATGTTACTCTTTTTTCATTGTCTTTTTAATTAACTCACTTTTACCCACATGTACACATTTGTACCTTCTCACTTTGTTAATCTTTTAGTGTGCTTTTTCATTAAAATCAACATTCTAGGTGCTAGTAAACTCTATTTTTGATGTCATTTTTTACATCAAAATCATGTTTCCATGCCCTACATCATCACTCACCTATCGCTATGGGGCATGGTACTTGGAAATACCCTCTGATATGTGTTCTCTTATTTGACATGGTTAAACATTGAACCACCAAAAACATATAGTTGAATGAGGGAAAGATGATTCCCTTACTAGGCTCTTAGGGTTGCTCACCCCAAGAGCGCTTAGTGGAAGAATGGATCTCCTTCCTATAGGTTGATATGTTCAAGGTGTGTGTTCATTCAAAAAGGAAGGGGTTTTTGATGATGGGTGTGAATGTGTGTGAAGTGTCCCTAAAATTGAAAGTAAAATGAAACTAATCTAAATGTATGTAGGTGCAAGTAAACAAGCTAAAATAATGCAAGTTAACCAACTATATGCCCTAAATGTGTGTTTTGTTAAAATTGATAGAGAGGGATAAAAAGTGTGCACTTGGAGAAATGTTGTTGTAGATGGATTCCCTCAAAAGGTTTTGGAAAATGCCTGATCTGAGCAAAAGGACACCTATGCCAAAAGAGGCACCTAGTCCTCCAATTGGAAAAATTTGTCGAAACAAGTTTCGAGGAAATGGGTGTCCAAAAACACAAATACCCTTTTCCAAGCCAAGCATAGGGACTAGGTCGCCAATAGCGGCGACCTAGTCCTCTTGTGGCTTTTCAAGGAATTAGGCCTTGGTTTTATGGGCCCCCGTGAATGTTCCCCTTTTCTACAACAATCCCATGACAGGAATTCCCAAAAGTGACCTACAACTTGTCTTTTGTCCTTCCTAGGGTTTGAGACTTGGAGTTGACTTGAAAATAATTTTCGTACTTCTTGCAACACTTTTTCCTTCACCTAACCTACATCAAAAGATATGGAAACACATGCAAAGACCAAAAATTTTTGGGGTTAGATAATAGGGGTTTACCTAAGTCAAACCCCTTTGTGGGTGATTAAACCCAAATGAGATAGACATAAAGGAAAGCAAGAGTGAATTATAACACAATAGTAATTCTTACCAAACCTTTGTTGATGGTCTAGAACATGTATGAGCAGATTCAATGGAGGAGGTTTGAAAACCCTAATGCTTGTATGCTTGATGATTGAGTGCAAGGATGAGCTAGAGAGTAAAAATGAACCAAGAGAGTGAAAATGAGCTAGAGGAGTCACAAAATGGAGGCACAAACCATTATTTGTACAAGTAAAACCCTAATTTTCTTGAAATAAAACCTAATAGGTTGACCCTAAGGTTTTGGAGGCAAGATTCCTGTTGAATCTCATTTGAAATTTGAATTTTATGCTTAGAGGGACTAGGTCACCCAAAGTGGAAACCTAGTCCTCTGAGGAAAACTTTGATGATTCTTAAGAATTGATTTATGTTTAATAGAGTTTATCATATTTTCCTCCCGAAAAAAACTTAGTTCGGTACTAAAGATGTATTAAAAGGGTAAATTAGCATATCAAAAGGGTTGATTAATGGGTGATAAGCCTAGATAAGTGTGAAAATGGAACACAACACTTTACAACACTCTATCTTAGGGCTTAGGCAAGTGTAAGAATGTATTATTTAGGTGAGTTATGCTAAAAGGGTCTTAGAAAAGTGAGGAAATATATTACAACATTTCACAACACCTTAGTAAAATAATGTTATATTAGTGTTGAGTTTCAAGATTACAAGGCTAGATTAAGGTGATCAAGACCAAAATCCACAAAAAAGGGATAAAATGAGTGAAAAAGTGCCATGGTATACACTTTTTGGTGACACATTTATCCCACACTTTAGTGAGATTATGAATTTTCTTCAAAATCACACTAAATTAGATGAACCATGCACATTGAGTGGGATCTAGCATACTCATGCTAGTAAGATGAGATGACTCATGATCAAGAAGGATGATCAAGCCCCTAGGATCAAGATCACATGGAAAACTAAACATAAGTGCAAAATATCACTCAAGGAATGATGTGAAAAGGGTGGAGACAAGTCAGATCAAGCTTTGACCATTTGTCCAGCTAGTTGTGGATCAAATCTAGGTTGTTTGTCCAAAAAAGGAAAGGGTACTCACTCTGGGCCGACAAAATTTTTGGTTGTTCGCCGGGTGAGGATGCCAAGAGGTTGTGGAAGACACATACACTTGGTTGATATGTGCTTACACATGCAAAGGTGGCTATGGGGAAATCCATGCCATTAGTTGGGCTTCTCTCTCAACCATACCAACGTTCTACTCCTTGACAAATTTGATAAGGTGCCACAAGGAAAGGGGTACGGTTCATGAGACAAGCAAAGCCTTAGATGCTTAGAAGCCATGAACAAGTGCAATCTAGAACTACAAGCATGTAAGTTATGTTATGCAAGGTGGCCATGTATGCACAAATGTAAAATGGATGCAACATATAAAAGTAAAAATTAAAAAGGTGCAAAAAAAATAAAAAATGAAAGTGTTTGAAGGAGTCTTGTTTAGTCCATTTGAGGTCTTTAGACTTAGGGAACATTACGTGTAATGTTTCCAAAAGAGGACCAATCAAAATATAGAAGATTCAAAAAATAGGGGATGTAGTGTGTCGCATCACGCCACTCATAGGAATGTAAT